>JAYMTO010000815.1:0-10614 GCA_036898065.1 California macrophylla | reverse complement strand
CTTTTGTTCATTCAGAGATCGCAGGGGTCTATGTCGCAACAACTTGGGAGGATGAGTAGGACCGCGAATCGTCGATCCTATTGCTCCTGCCACTTCATTCATCGCATATCGTTCAGAACTATTTCGATTCATTCTGAACTTCCATCCAACAATGCTTGTGCTTGAACACTTATTTATGCCATGACTTGTAGGCAACCTCTGTATCCGCCACAAGTTGGTCCTTTGATTGAACAGTAGTGCGTAGTCCCTTCAACGTCTGGTAGATGCAGTGAAATAACGTTACCTTCTAGTTGGTCTTCCCAAAATAATCTTTGTATTATTTTGCGGTTTGATCTTTGAGGTTGGTGTTGTCGGTGTTGAAATCGTTTTTCATGTCTTGCCCATACTGGTTATTCTTCTTGCAATTTCTGCGAATGGAGCCACATGAATGGTTGAACCAAAGAAGAAGAATGATGAAATTTGTGATGAATACGATTAATTTTGTTGATACATATAGATGTAGGACATAATAATAAAAATGGTTCTTGAAGGCCAATGACCACTGTCGATTTTCTCTCTCGAAATCATTAGACATGTGGCATCCCCTGACTGTTTGTTCTCTGCTGCACAATGTCAGCAACCAGCATCAATAGTTGAGTTAGAGTCGTTGTTGGTTTGACATTCTCTCTTTGCGACTGACGTCAGCTCTGGAGCTGACCAAGTCAACTGACGTCGTGAGCGTACACCGATATTTATGAATTGTGCCAAATGCTCTTACATCCACTATTAAAACTAATATTTTAATTATAAAATCCGACTCAATTTTGAAATTAACAATATTAACAAAACTAACGATTTTCGTTGAAGGAAGAAACAACTTGAATCTAGTAATCATTTAGTCATTGCGATTATGGAATTATATCGCCGTAGATTAAACAAAATAAAACATTATGGGCTGAACAGACCATTAAGAGTACGCTCTGTAAAAGGTAAGGAATCAACCTTTCCACGTGACCGTTACCGTCCAAGTACATGTATGTATATTCCAGAATCCAAATTCGCTTTTACTCTCTCCAAAGCCAAACAGTCCCTTTAACTTTTCCCACTAGTTCAGTAGTTTGTTACGATTCTCTCACGACCTCGTGACTCAGTCTCCAGCGAGTCGCCGCCCGAGTTCACGTGTCTTTTTTTTGTGTGATACGCTTCTCCTAGATCTCCTCCACGTATAAATACGCAAAAACTGTGTGCGGCTCCGCCTTTCAGATTTCAGTTCCGTGTTCCTCTCCGCTGGGTGCATGTGTGGTCGCTGCAGAGACGGATAAGGAGTAGAGTCTGACTATCCACTGACGACTCTGTTTTCGGCTGTGGCGGTGCGCGAGCTCTACGGTTCGTCTGGTGAATCTGTAGTTGGAGTAGGTTTTTAGGTTTTTTTTTGAAGGGAGAGACACAGAGTTGTGTGTGTTGAGATATGGAGCGGGTGGAGGAAAATGGTAGCGGTGGTGGTGATGGCGGAATCAAGATAAGAGTCGGCGTCTGCGTGATGGAAAAGAAGGTGAAATGTGGCCCCGAGGTTCTCTTCTTCTGCTTTATTTACGTATCCATACGCAAACAGAGCCAGAAATCACGAGTCGTAGACATATTATATCGTGTTTCTTCGTCTAGGAATTTGTATTTTTTTCTTTGATTTCGACTGATGTGGATAGTTTTTTTTTCCTTTGGTTGAAACCGTGTTCGTAGGCCTTCTTGGCTCCGATGGGGCAGATTCTGGAGAGGCTGCAAGCTTTTGGTGAATTTGAGGTATAATTTGTTTTTGGTAGAATTGATTATGATCGGTTCAGATGCTCTGGTTTTGTTGGTTTTATGAGCCGAATTTCATATTTATATAGTTTACAATACAATTCATTGAGAAAAAGAGAAGAAACGCATCATGCTCCAGATCAATTGTGATGCAGTGGGAGTGCTGAATAGAGTTCTGGATCAGTTGTTAACTGATACAATTTCCACTAAATTATGATGTTGTGAAGTGTATGAGGAGTAGAGGTTGTCTGTAGAAGTGTTTTGAGTTTGTACTTACAAGGTATTGGCTTTTGTATGTTGTTACAGATCATACATTTCGGGGACAAGGTTATTCTTGAAGATCCAGTTGAGAGGTACATTGCTGCGGGTTTAGCGTATTGAGTAATTAGCTTAATTATATTGATGCGGGTTCATCATATTTACCAGTGAACTTTGTATTGATGATTCATTATTGAGTAATTAGCTTAATTATATTTTTATAACAATATTGAATATTATACTGTTCCTAAATTGTTGTAACTGTTTACGGGATGTAGCTGCTTCCTTTTTTTGTTATTTGATTGTTCTGCACATTATATGGATGCTTTGTTCTGGATAATTGCAACAGCTGTCCAGATGGTGTCCGAGATGGAAAATGTGAATTCTGTTGAAGTGAAAGTTGAGAACTTTGTTTGCCTTCTGTCACATATAGCATGAGAGGTCAAATTATTAAGGAACAGGACCTAATAAAGAAATGAATGTTGTCTATTTTTTGTTGTAAATTTGAATGTATAAATTTATTTTTGCAAAATATGCTTGATTTTATGTGGATTAAATTTAAACCGAGAGTAAAGAAAACCTAATCCTGTTATGTTCAAGAATGTTAGACAAGCCAAAAGGTAAAGTGAGATTGTTTTTGTATTGACATGTGTATTTGTGCTGGCCCAGTAATTGTGTACACTTCATAGGTGCAGACTTGTTTAGTTTTAGCATCAGACTTTGCTTGCCCTACTTGTTAATAAAAGACAGTCTCTTAGACAGAAGAATAACTTGTTGCAATGATTACTTTTCAGATGGCCAATATGTGATTGCTTGATTGCATTCTATTCCACTGGTTATCCACTTGAAAAGGCTGAGGCATATGCCGCGTTAAGGAAGTAAGTTTTGTTAATTTATTTTGCCAAAATTTCTGATAGGAGACATGCACTATTAACATACAGTAACAAAAAGTAAGATGCTGGGCTAAATCTGTTGGGATCATTTTCAAAGGAAAATCAAATATATATATATATATTGGAAAAAGAAAAGTATCTGCATAGCAAAATTATTTGTCATATCGTCCAGAGAATGTGATTGTTCATTGGTTAAGGGGAGGAATGAACATCAATTCATTGTAATATGTAAAATGGACATGAATAAATTTGATAAAATTTACAAGTTGTGTCTAATAAAAAATTTAATGTAGGGTGATTTGCTGATTCTGGAGTGGCAAAATGTGCATCCGCTTAAAGCCAAAGCAAGAACTGTGAAATAATGACTTTCTAATGGTGGTTTAGATGTTATAAATAATCTTCTGAAACGTGTCACCAGATAGTGCCATCGGTGACATAATTCTTACTATATTATGCTTCCTTTCCAGATCAGTACAATACCAATAAACGAATATTTGCATTGACCTATCATACTTCTATGTCATCACTAGTTCACTACATCATAAATGCCACTACTGTCATAACTATAAATGCTGACATATTGCATAAGCGCCTTCTCACCACCATATTAGGATCGAACCATCATATAACTGCCACTCAGACCAGCTCTACCATCTCCTAGTTATTACAGGGCTTCACTAGATGACACTTATATTTCTATGAAGTTTTGGTCTGTTGTCAGTCCTTCTGTTTTCTGTACACAGTTCTTTACACATCTGATTGTTCATAATTTATAATTTAGGCCATTCCTAGTGAATGAGTTGGAGCCTCAACATCTTCTTCATGATCGAAGGAAGGTTTATGAGGTACATATTTCAACCAATCATTTCACCCAAGTGTTTGTTTTAGTTCAGTTGGTTGACGTTTCTCTCATTATCAGAATTAATTGGTTGTCATACCACCATTGTGTATACCTGTGTGTCCTATATGCTTAATTTGTGGTCAAGTGGCTACATGTTACAGCCACCAGGTGCAACTATAGTATGTACATAATTACTGAGGGGGATGGGGTTATAGGAAAGTGCTGTTGCTGATTAGCTAGTTCTAGTTTTAGGTATGCTGAATGGATTGACCTTAGATGTTTAACTTCTTCATGTGGCACTGCACTACAGTATTTAAAACAGGGGCATTTATTATTCATCATAACCGTTTGTCATTCTGGTCACTGAACTATTGACTAATATGATATTTCTTGGGGATTCAAGCGCCTTGAAATGTTTGGAATTCCAGTTCCAAGATATGCTCTTGTAAACAGGGAAGTACCACATCAAGAGCTGGATTTTTTCATTGAGCAAGAAGATTATGTTGAAGTTCACGGGGAGCGTTTCTGGAAGCCATTTGTGGAGAAGCCTGTTCATGGTTAGCTCATTACTTCATTTTATAAACCTGTTTTTGTGTTTTGTCATCAACACTTTTATCAATATAAATTATATTTGGTTTGTTGTTCAATATGTGCTGTTTTGCAAAGAAGAAGAAAAGAATGTGTTATTCATCAACTTGACACAACATCATATGTGCACTGGACATTTTCTGCCGTTAACCTTTGTACTAGTGATAACGCTAATGACCTGTTTGTTTAACTTCTTCATGAATGTTGTGCATATCTCACACATCAAATGCCACCCCATTAGCACACTTAGTGGAAAGAATATCACCCCATTCCTTTCAATATGAGCGAGTAGACTCGCACAGTCCAACATGGGGAGGAAGAACTAGATCCTCGTCCTCCATGGTTAAATGTGACTGAGCATCATAGAGAAAAACAGAGAAAAAATTATTGTCACTCCGCTCCCAGCATCATGGCAGAGAGACCTCCTTTGATGCTCCTATCTCCGACGAGGATGGAGAATGAGTTTAACACAGTAAAAAAATATTTCCTATAATCCACTAAAATTTTAGTGCAAAGATATTTTAATTTGAGTTAGTTATTGAGTATTATTTTCATTGCTCAGTTTTTGATGAGTTGGCTAATTAGAAGGGGTATTATATTCTGTTTGTTGAATGTGTCTATTGTTAATACTGATTTATTTATTTAATCTACAGGTTATAATATAACATCGTACAGAAAAATATAGATGTTCTTGGAACCTGGTTAAACATTTGTTCAAGTTGGTTGAAGTTGTGATATGCTAGAAAGATGTACATATAATATTCTATTAGTACTGTATAGGCTCGTCTTAACCGTTTAAAAGTTTGAAGAGTTCCTTTTAAAAAATCCAATACTGCATAGTTGTTCCTTTTCATGTATTGATAATAGTACCTCATGGGACCTGTTGCTTGTTGTTGGGTAATATAAATAGTGCAGTTAGCTCCTCACAATCTATCAATCGTATTACCATTACATTTGACAATTGTATGAACCGTATCCACTTCCTTTTCAATTTACATTCAAGGTATTGACTCACGTTTTGTGCTTATGAAGGGGATGATCATAGAATAATGATATATTATCCAAGTTCAGCTGGTGGTGGTATGAAAGAGTTGTTCAGGAAGGTAATTTCCTTACACCTTATCTTACAGTGAAAACAGCTTGCTTTAACTTGCATTTCTATTGTGATGTATTTTATATGACATTCTTACACTGTACATGAATCACTGCATTCTTTTGCCTTTCTCATGTATCCCGATTAAATAGAGTGGTATGCATATTTTCATTTACATGTAAAAATCCTGTACTTTGATGGCTGGAGAATGATTTGGGTGGCTCTGTCTGCCTAAGCTGGGCACGACATGTCTCTATGCCTCTTGACTTTTGAATTGAATTACTCCAGTTCAACGAATTTTTCTTCTGTCTAATAGGTGCTTTTGGATTGGTATTTCTTTTTCAGTTCTGGTTGTTGTATTTGCATCATGGATATATTATGGATAAAGATCTCACTAAATTACGTGAATATTCTGATATGGCTGCCAGGTAATTTTTGAGCATATATATTGATATACTTACTATCATAAGTTTGTAGCATATTTTTAACATGCCTAATAGAATACCACATGGTTGTGCTGATTAAGTTATTTATACAACTTCTAGTCACCTTTTTTTTATCAGTCAAGATTGTTCATATGACTATATGTGATTTTAGGTTGGCAACCGGTCAAGCGAGTTTCATCCAGATGTCAGAAGAGTGAGGCGTGAAGGATCTTATATATATGAGGAATTTAAGCCTACTGGTGGAACAGATGTCAAGGTTGTAAGGCTTGGCCTCTATATTGCTTCTCTGATGCTTTAGTACCATTTTGCTTTTATAAGTAGATATATGAGACACTTTCGCTTTCAAGACTATTATACTCCATCACTATTTTAATTTTGGAACTTCGTAAATTGATTGCTCTAGATTTTTCTTGCCAAATGGTTATAGGTTTATACAGTAGGCCCTGAATATGCGCATGCTGAGGCAAGAAAGTCTCCTGTTGTTGATGGTGTTGTTATGAGAAATCCTGATGGCAAAGAAGTAAGCACATGTTTTTTTCTCCCTAATTAGTTCCAAATTTTTGTATTCAAGAATGTGTCTGTGTCATATTGTCGTGTAGATTATGAGAAATTGAAAATAGGGTAGATATCTATGTATTGACATAGCTAATGTGACGTGGATGGAATTGTCACCTACTTGATGATCATTCATTAGAAGTTTGTAGCTAGTAGTTGGCAGAGACTGCCTGGTGGAACTAATGAATTGCTATTCCAGAAAGAAAGTTGAAGGAATATGTACAAACATGTTTCTGGGTTTGTTTGACAGGTTAGGTATCCAGTGCTGCTGACGCCTAATGAGAAGCAAATGTCACGAGAGGTTTGCCTTGCATTTAGGCAAGCGGTACGTCATCTTACTCTGTTGACAAATAACAATATGTTCTTCCGTTTTTGTTACAATTTCTGTTATACCTTCAACTTTGCTATATTTCATCAATGCCTTTTTCTTGTTCATGTGATGACTCATGATGATCAAAAGAAAATTGTCAGTAAGAAGTTACTGGCTATTGTTGTTAACGTCTGTTTCTGTACATATCCAGTCTTAATGGTTAACCCTGACTGCTAAAATAAAGAATGATCTTCTTTAATACCTCTTTACATAAATTATCACCAAAAGAGAAAAAGCAAAGTTGTCTATACTCAATTGGGCGAATCTTTTGAAAGTTATTCTCATCATCTACTTGTTCTTATTCTCACACGTCCATTTATGTGTTCACTTACTGCTCTTTTTGGATAAGAATGAATCGATGGCTCATGGCTGCCTGAATTACTGTTTTCATTGACTTAGCATAATCTTCACATTCTTTCCTAGATATGTGAATGTATCAAACAGTTTTATATGTATTGAACCATTTCTTTGCTAACTTGTAGGTTTGTGGCTTTGATCTATTGCGTAGTGAAGGACGATCATATGTTTGCGATGTGAATGGCTGGAGTTTCGTGAAGAACTCCCACAAGTAATACCTGGATTTTGTTATTAACTGTAATACTCTTATGGGTTTTTTTTCTTCCATTCTTGCCATTATTTCTTCTATGCAATGTGCGTATCAACAATGTGGCATCAATCTTACTCACCTTTTTTTTAAAAAAAAACTTATGGATGTTGTCTCTATAAATTCAACTTGTTTTACCTCATTGCACACTCCATAGTCTCCTTCAAATTCCATTCAATTTGGTAATCCAGAAGATACAACATATGACATAAAGATGCTTTCTTTTTCCGGAGTTCTTCTAGGAGCAATAACTTTCCTCAAATGTTCTGTTGATGTAAAGTTCGTATTGTCTGTAATTCGTGTTATCATTTTTAAGTGATTCTGAGGTTTCATTCATGACTTATAAGAACCATTAGCGCTACCTATTTGCATTTCATGCTAATAATTTAATGTTTCAAAATTCATTCTTGATACACAACAGTTGATGCAATCTAAAATATTCAGAAATTTTAATGTGAAATAAGCAGTGGCCCTCCTACTCTTTGTATGGTATTAGTGTGAATATGCCAATGCATGTGTAACAGAAAATAAGCTTTTATTTTAATATATACTATTTACCCATTTTACTGATAAGACAAGTTTTGCATGTTTATTTTTTGAGTCTAAAGGTTACTCATTCGGTCTTTCCTGATGTAAGGTATTACGATGATGCTGCTTGTGTGTTAAGAAAGATGTTCTTAGATGCAAAAGCTCCTCATCTTTCTTCAACAATTCCACCAACTTTACCATGGAAAGTCAATGAGCCAATCCAGTCTTCTGAGGGCCTAACTAGGCAAGGAAGTGGGATTATTGGCACATTTGGCCAGTCTGAGGAGCTACGCTGTGTGATTGCTATTATTCGACAGTATGTTATGGTTCGCTGGTCATCTATAATTAGTTTTGTAGCATTTGCATTCTTCTAACTTATTCTTGTTTTATCTGATCAGTGGTGACCGAACACCCAAACAGAAAGTAAAACTGAAGGTGACTGAGGAAAAGTTGCTAAATTTGATGCTGAAATACAATGGGGGGAGGCCTCGTTGTGAAGTAATAATCTTTTATTCCATGCCTGCCTATTTTCTTTTTAATTATATGTTGTATACATTTCAATGGACAAGTTGGTACCATGTGGGTTTCTGATTATTATATATTTTATTCTTTTGGCAGACAAAACTTAAAAGTGCTATTCAGTTACAAGATTTGTTGGATGCCACACGAATGCTTGTACCTCGCTCTAGGTATTACATCTTAGCTATTAATTTTTCCGATTCAATTAATTTACCTATGCATCTCACAAAGGTCTGATTCAAACAAATATAGTACTTGAGTCTGGTGGTAAAGGTGAATCTCTTGTTAAGGCACTGCCTCCAACATACATTATTGATGACTTTATATGATGTAGACCAGGTCGAGAGAGTGATAGTGAGGCAGAAGACATTGAGCATGCTGAAAAGCTTCGACAAGTCAAGGCAGTCCTTGAGGAGGTAAATTGTTTCACCCAAATTATGTGATTTTATTTATTTTGCTTTTCTTTTCACCGTGGTTTTCCATGAGTTTAAGTATTCTATGGAATATCAGCCCTATAAAGGAAAAAGGGAAGAAGATATTCCAGGCATCTTCTTAATAGGTTAATGAATTACTTTTGTTTTGAAACTGTACCTAAGGTTTAAGATTTTATTGTAAGTTAAGGAGAACTATGGAAATTAAGGCATAAATCTAATGCACTTACTACAAGAATTTCATTGCTATGTACCCAAGCTCTCCGTCATTATCTTATATATTCTGCTAAAGGTTGCCTCTGACTTTAGTCTTGTGATGTTAATCATAGTTTTATCTTCTATTTAGGGGGGACATTTCTCTGGTATATATAGGAAAGTTCAACTCAAACCACTGAAGTGGGTCAAAGTTCCAAAAAGCAATGGAGAAGGTGAGGAAGAACGACCTGGTGAAGCTTTGATGGTTCTTAAATATGGGGGTGTTCTTACCCATGCTGGTAGAAAACAGGTATAAGTAATTACAATATACTACATCGTACATATGTTTTGGTAAATTTTCTTGTTTCTATACTTATACTTGGAAATGTTGTCATGTTACTTCTGAAACCAATCGTGTGAGGTCATCATAGTGCTCATATGTAGCCTTCTGACTGCTTTCATCATTTGCAGGCAGAAGAATTGGGTAGATATTTCAGAAATAATATGTACCCAGGTAAGAGTTCTTATTTTCCACTAAGAATTTAAATTTAACCCATTTGGCCCTCAAAATGGTAGTATTCTGTCATGGTAGGTAAATGTTTATTGTAAGTTGTGTTTCTTCAACATTGACAAAAGGCAAAAATCAATGGAATTAAACACAGTCAATAGGTTTAATTAGCAAAAATAAATTACAAAGTATTTTTTATCCCCTAAATAGTATCCCTTTGAAAATATGTTACCATGTTTGATTATATCTTCAGTCCAAATGTCTGGATATAGAAGGTAGTAGATATATGTGCATTTTAAGAAACCATAAGATTAAACTTGCTGCATGTAGCCTTTCACTTTGTCAAAGCATTTTGAGTTTTCCTTTTGCTACAAATTTAAAGCAATAATAGGAAAACACATTTTTTGTGGGTCACTAGGGTAGTTGGTGCCAAATGGTTGTTGACAGTTTAAACTGAAGTTGAGAGGTGAGAGTGGATGACGTGTCTGGAAAATATCAAAGAAACACTGGTAGCAGTATATTTGCATTTTTAAGTAGATGTTTTTATGTACTAATAACAATTATAGTTATATGCATTTCCATAGCAAAGTTTTCTTTTATTTCTTGGCAGCATCAATGGTGCATTATGTGAATTATTAGCTGGCAAGTCTTGTCTCATGTAGTCATTACTTATGTTTATTTCCCCCAAACTGTGTAACTGGAGATCTCCAGTAGTATATTAGGAGGGCAAAGTCCTCTGAGGATGTTGTAGATTTGTACCTTTTGGTACTTATGGTGGAATTTTACGTAATTCCAGGTGAAGGTACTGGTCTGCTTCGTCTCCACAGTACATATCGTCATGACCTTAAAATTTACAGCTCCGATGAGGGTCGTGTTCAGGTATGTTTCCAGTCATCCAAATCCGCTTTAGGAGGTTTTTAACATTCAGCTCTTCTTCATCTTCTTTCAGTGTTTCTCTGATCATATCTGATCTTCAGGACTTAACAATTTAGTTTTTAGAAGCATCAAT
>JAYMTO010000814.1:0-10615 GCA_036898065.1 California macrophylla | reverse complement strand
ATTGGTCATACTCAAATTAGATCCACCGACATTTATCTCCCAAGAGAAGAAGCAAAATGAAAGAATTTTTTTTGGAAAGTTGAGAGGAATCGAACTGATGATGTGTGAAAATGAAAAGAATTAGATTAATTTATAGAGAAAATGAGAAGTAGCCGTTATGAGTAAAAGATGTAGTTGTTGGTGAGATCGCCGATAAGATCGATTTTAACTCTGAAATTGATCATATTGCCGATGACATCGTCGATTGATCGCCGATATCATCAATAATATAATTGAAATAATCAATTATATTGTCGATGATATAGTCGCCACTGCAGATGGTCTCGCTTGAAGTCATAGCACTAAAACGAAGGTTAGGGTTTGCTAGATACATGAAACGGAGCGTTTCAATCCACATGGTTAGCGGTTTTCGGGTTTGACCTGAAACGATGTCGTCTTCTTCTGCGCCATACTTCAGAACGAACCAGAACAGAAATTTATGTGGCGGGTGAGGATAAGATACATACATACACAATGCATGCTCTTAGCTAATTGCTACATGTTCTTCACCGATGCCCTCTGGATTGTGACCTCAGGTACTGTTGTTCTTCACTTGAGTTGCAGATTCGAGTTTTCATATTCATTCTCTGATCTGACGAGAAAGCTTGTGTTTTTCGATATCTGAATGCGCATCATGTGTTCCAATTTGACCAAGTCCCACACTTTCCCTTTAGCTATTAGGGCTTGTTCGAAACCCAGATGTTTCAAATCGTTTTCCAGCTCAAAGCCCCAGTCTTTGCAACTTGGGCCTTATCCTGAACCCTCCCTAAACCCTGGAAGATCTCTTGCAGCTCGACCCGTTTGCTTTTCGATTGAGTTTCAACAGAGTTTTGTGAAATTGGCAAGTCTAGCAAAACCCAAAAGCATGTTAAGTGGGTTCAATCTGAGGAGTACCATAAGGAGTGTTAGTATAGTGAGAGCTGAGAATTTTTCGAGCTCTAGCTCTCAGAGAGTGTCTGAAGGTAGTGGGTTGGCAAGAGGTGGAAATGCCCTTCCTTGGCTGGCCTCAGATAAAGCTAAGGAAGTAAAAAGGTTGGACAAAGCCAAGGCGGGTACGGTCCGTTCTTCTTGGGAGGTGTCAGCTGAGAGGTTGGAGAAAGTGAGTGGTACTGGTAGTTCTATAGAGGAATCACCTAAGAGATTGGACAAGGCTATAAGTAGTTCTTCTTGGGAGGAATCAGCAAGAAAAAAATCTGGGAAAAATGGTAGGTTCAAGGCCGAGGAGAGGGGAAACAGGAACGGAATATATACATCCGGTAGCAAATCAAACAGAAATAGAGTATCCATGGAAGAGAACAGAGGAAGAGAAGGTAGGAATAGAATGTCCACTTTTGAGGAGAGAGGAGGTAGGAACAGGAGGATATCCCCCGTCGAGGATAGTGGAAATAGGAATAGGATATCTATGGCTGAAGGCAGAGAGAATAGGAATAGAAAGCTAAGTGTGGAGAAGGATTGGCGGAAGGATCACATTGAAAGGGGTGAAAGCACCGAAGAAGAAAGTGTAGAAGTAGAGGAAACAGATATCATTGATGATCCGAGATGGGATAAGATCAAAAATAGGTTTGGGAGAATGGGGGATGTAAAGGGCGGGCATGATGCTCAGAAGCCAGAGCTTCGAAGGTGGAATAAACAAGAAGATTGGGGTAAAAAGACGTTTAAAGAGGCCACAGAGTCAACTTTACCCTTAATGGTTGGGGAAGCGGTTTATGGAGTAGGTCCTGTTTTGGCAGGATTGTCAGCTGGACGAAGAGAATTTTATGCGTTGTATGTTCAAGAAGGGCTGGATTTGAGTAGTAATAATAGGAAGAAGAAGGACAAGAAAGGATTTGAGAATGTATTGAGGATAGCTGAAAAAATGGGTTTAAGCATAACAAATATTTCAAAGCATGATCTTAACATGATTGCTGATAACCGCCCCCATCAGGGCCTTGTGTTAGATGCTTCTCCATTGGAGATGGTAAAAATTAAGGAACTGGACCCAGTTTCAGAAGAGGACAAAGGTTCTCTTTGGGTTGCTTTGGATGAGGTCACAGATCCTCAGAACTTGGGGGCAATTATAAGATCTGCGTACTTCTTTGGAGCTTCGGGAGTGGTATTATGCGCAAAGAATTCTGCCCCATTAAGTGGTGTTGTGAGCAAAGCCAGTGCAGGCTCACTCGAATTGATGGAGCTACGGTATTGCAAGAATATGATGCAATTTTTATCATCATCCACTGAAAATGGCTGGCGAGTTCTTGGAGGTTCAGTTTCTCCAAATTCTGTTGCTGTGAGTGAGGTTTTGCCTGGTGCTCCTACAATTCTTGTTCTTGGCAACGAGGGCACTGGTTTGAGGCCGTTGGTGGAGAGATCATGCACTCAGCTAATAAAGATTCCCGGAAACATTCCTGTCAATGTGACAGCAGTAAGAGAACCTGAACATGTGGAGAGTACAGATATGGATCGCAGATGCTCAGGTGAGGAGTTCCGATCCTTTATGGCTGTTGAGAGCTTGAATGTCAGTGTTGCTACAGGTGTGCTTCTTCATCACTTTATTGGGAACAATTATGCCCAAGATGAGTGCTAATACTCTGCAAGCTACTAGCTTTTAATTTTCTTTGTTTTCTCTTTTCTTTTTGATATTTATATGCATTTTTCCACCTTTCCTTAAGAGTAGCAGTATGTTCCTAGTTTTTGGTTGTCCTTATGGAGATATATGCTACAAGAATTTCCCTCTTGGTGTTAAGCAAGTTAATGATTTGGGATAATGTATTCTGCCTGGGATCAAAATTTTGTTGCTGGTTGGATTTTAATTTCAGGATTATGATTATCTTTTGTATACACTGTAATTTTTGCCATCTAAATGCTGGTTCAATCTTTTAGCTGTTCTGATAAGCGCTTTTCAGTTTCTTACTTACGTGCACATAAACTGAAATGCCCGTGAGTGTCAAATGATATAGAAGCAACTTTGGAATGGTCTTTTGTACCCTTGAATATGTAAAAAGGTTGTCCGATTGCTTTATTGCCATTCTTTCTCCTTGTTGCCCTACCCCATCCCTTTCCTTCCCTTCCATTTTCAACGACAATTAGGTCTTTGAACTACACAACATGCACATTTTCATGATTACTGTTTTAGTAGAGCTGTCTTTACTCTTTAGGTTTTGAGTTCTGCAACATGGCATATTGAAACTCATAGTCACTCTTGTTATCATATTCATTAGCCATAAATGTTTCTCCTAGGCCGTGTCCTTACAGTTAATGCTCTTTAACTGGTTCCATTGAACTGCTATAACTGCCCTGTGTGTGTCCCAAAACTTTTGGGCCAAAAGCCATGTTCAAAGGACAGCTAACTATCAAACCAGACAGCAAGAGTTGCAGGTGAAGAAGAAGAAGACTGTTAGGTCAGGGACAAGAAAACAGAACCCATATGAGAACTGATGCATTTTATTGATGGTCCGTCCTAGGTAGGAATAAAGATTTGTCTGAAAATATGAAATTAGCAAAGCAGAGAGAGAGGATGGGCCACATGATGATGAGCAAGCATTTGTCATCTTCAGTAGTAGCTATAAAATGTAACATGTTCTCTGTGGAGCAATGCTGGCAAAACCATGTGCAGCAGTAATGGTATCATGGCTTTTGTTATTACATCCATTTCTTTTCATCCTCAAACTCTTAAAGCAATTTGCCAACTAGCAATCACTGTAGTCAATATATATATATATCAGCATTGGGCTCAAGTGTTTAAACGATTTAATCTGAGTCAAATCAAGGGTATTCAGTCACTGAAACAACGATTTTTATCAGTTGCAACAAAAAATGTACTATGTAGAAGTTGAATATGCCTAGATACTTTATTATATGGATAAAAAAAATCTAATTGATAGAGAGAGTGATTCATAAATGAATTGTCAATCTCTTGAAGCCATGTGCACATCATAAATATAGTTCTTCTAACTTCATCTCTTCATAAACAAATCCTTGGGTTCAAGTATATTCTTCACAGATCCACAGGACAATCCCAAGTCTACAGAAACATTTTGCTTTCTCCTACAACTCAACAAAATTATAGCCTACATGTTACAATCATCAAAATCCTCTCTCAAAAAATCACATAAAAGGACTGTCAATAGACATGAGTTCCTTAAATAAAAATATCAAGTTGAATTCTTACAAATATACGTATGATGTAAGAATTTGTCTTCTCTAATCAATTTGAGTTAAACCAAATCAGTTAGACATAAAAAAATGTTTTTGTTTCAATCATTAAGCATACTAAGAATATCCGCCAGTTCAACGGTATCTCCCTCTTCTCCAATTTTTCGTTTTTTTCCTTATCCCCAAATAATCTTTTTTTTTGGTTCTTTTCATTTATTTCTAAATTACAATTCAAATTCACAATTGGCTCTGTAACGTGCAAAAGCCAATCCAATCACAGCACTAGCAAAAGATAGAGCAGAGAGCAGAGAGACGATGATGCTTCTTCTCTTCTGGTTGCCATAAAATTGCCAGCCGTCTCACACCGCTCATATCACATAGTTAGCTCCGTCGTTGCTGTTTCTTCGTCCTGTAGCTCCGAATCGTATTCATGGCGATCTGAGCTGGAGACGGTGGCTGAAATCTAGTGTTTTTTCTTCTTCCAACACTACTGCGCTGAGAAAGTCGCCTAGCGAGGCTAAAAATAAGGAAGGTATTGGTACGCAATGTCCGCGTTGGACACTATCGATTCGTTCCTGTTTTGTCTCAGCCGAACCTTCTGTAGTCCTCTCGCAGTTTTCGTTCAGATCCAGGTCAGTTTCGAATTGCTTTTTTCCCTTTTATTTTCTGTTTGGTTGCCGAGAAAGATGATTTTTCTCTCTAAATCTTCCCATCTCATTTGTGGGCTTTTCCGAAGATTTGAGATTTGGGTTTCGTGTATCAGTAGATTCAATGTGCCGTTCGACCCTCAGTATTGTTAGTTGAGTTTTTTTTTTGGATCAAAATGTTAGTATAGGCTTTACTTTGTTCTTTGCCGGAAGAAAAAGTGTTACTAGTTAAAAAAAATAAACTCTTTTTAGTATTGTGAAAACCAAATGTATAATTGTAGGGCAATTCAGCACCTTTGTGTATATGTGACATAGGTGTAGTTCATGCAGGAGGTAAATGCTTTCAGGAAATTAAGATTCAGTATAAAATGCTATTCATTGTAGTTGTAATTACAGTTTGATGATTACTCAGTGTGTACAGCTTAAACCTTTCACTTTTCTTGTAGAGAGTTCCTAGTATCGAGGATAGGATGTTAGTGGCGGCAATTCACAGTCTAGTGGTATTTTAGGATTTTGAGAAGTAAATAAATTACTTCTGCAATCTTCTCTTGGAATCTGTACCGAGTCAAAGACTGGTCATTCCTGATTATCGGAGTGTCATCTTAATGTACAGGTGTTAAACCCATGAGTAGTTTGATTTAAATTATACTTTTCAAGTGAGGTATTGAAAATTTGATATGTGCGGTGCTTTATTTTCATTGCTTATCTGATTTTACTGCTGTTATTTTTGTTTAGGGATGTATGATCTGCTTACTTCTTGCTCTTGGGTGGGTTTGTGCTGCATATGTCAGGTATTTCCAAGTCTAATGAATTAGGTTTAGTGACAACTTGGCAAGCCACCTTAGCATCTCATCCTCTATTATTTTCTGAGTTTTGCCAACATGTTCTTCTTTTTCATCACAGAAACAGAGAGATAAATAGGTTGAAGGATGGTATGAAACATGGCAATAGCTTTGCTTTTCTTTGTCATGATATTAGTGAACTTGAACACACCAATCAGATCAATCTACCAAGAGTGTCAGTTGTTATGCCTTTGAAGGGATTTGGAGAGCACAATCTACACAACTGGAGAAGTCAGGTGAAAATTTTGTACATGGACTTTACATCAATGAATATCAGAAAAGTTTTTTTTCCAAGCATGTTCTTTATCATGAAAAGATCTTAAGGTGGAGAGTTAGGATAGTGGGCCTCTGCTTTAGGTTTAAATATTTGTCTCCCTCAGTAGTTAATATGAAAAGATTATTTCATGTTTACTGTTTGCTTCCGTTCCATATTTCTGAGGAATGGTATCACTTGAACACGTTATTGTGCCTTTGGCTTGTTAATGAATGCAGATTACATCTCTCTATGGAGGTCCTCTAGAATTTCTTTTTGTGGTGGAAAGCACAGAAGACCCTGCTTACCATGCGGTCTCTCGGTTATTATTGGATTTTCAGGTACATGTAGTTTGTTAAGTCACCTTCTTTTATTGTGGGAGATTACTTTAAATATTGTCTTTGGTTTTACTGAGACAGCATACCCATGGCTTAAGGACGTGCAATGTTCTGAATGGATGTGTTTATGATTTCCTTGATGTTGAGAATAAGTACCAATACTGATTATATTGAATCTTGCCTTTGCTACATCCTCAAAGTTTTGGTGTTTGAGGGGTTCTGACTTTTATGACTTCCTGTTGCTTCATTTCCTAACATGCTTGCATGTATGATGTGTACAGGATATTGTTGAAGCTAAGGTCATTGTAGCTGGTTTGTCAACTACTTGTAGTCAGAAAATTCACAATCAGTTGGTAGGTCTGAAATTTACAACTTCACCTTTTTCTTTAATTTAGCATTCCTAAGAGTATGGGGCATTTTGATTCTCACACCGTGACTTTTGGAACATCATGTATTCTTTTTATCAAGTATAGTTCTTTGTTCAGACTATAACTGGGATGGACCATACAGTAAAGAGAACTCAATGAGAATGCTTCTAGAAAGTCGAGGAGACCAGCATTTACAAGTCTAATGAAAATTACAATCCAATTTATTATTTTCATTTAAACATGCTCCTCATATGGTTTGTTAAGGCATTTCTGTTAGAGGTGTGATTGTCATAGGTTAGTGCTTAATTAGATTGTGATGTTTTCTGCAGGTTGGGGTAGAGAAAATACATAAGGACAGTAAATATATATTGTTTTTGGATGATGATGTTAGGCTGCATCCAGGATCCATTGGAGCTCTCGTGGCTGAGATGGTAAAAACACCCGAGGTATGGTTGGGGTCTAAAACCTGCATTCGCTTCATGCTACAATTGGTGTTGAAGTTTTTTGCTATCTTGTACACTCAAAATATGGCTGTTGGTTGGTTCACTAGTCTGAACTACAATGTATGGTCTTAATTATATGCAGATATTTATTCAAACCGGATACCCTCTTGATTTACCTTCTGGAAGTCTAGGGAGTTACTGCATTTATGAATATCACATGGTATGACAATTATCTTTTTGAAGCTTTGTACGTATTTATGGGCATTCTTAATGATACTGATGGTAAGTTCAGAAGTTAATATTTTACTCTTTCCTGATCAGCTGGCACGACTAAGCTAAACCAATAAACAAATGTTTGCTAAAAAATAGTGGAATAAATCTGACTATGATTGATCTCTCTAGCTATGCAGTACTCTATCTCATGTTTGTTTGAGGAGATCAATATGCTTTCTGAAGAATTCTTACTGAAATTGAAGAGCGCTAACTGTATAAATACCACCTCTCGTTAGTAACCACAGATTCTTCACTTATAAAGTCAAATGAGAACAGGATCTGGTAGATGATTGTCTCTCTTAATTGTAAATTCTCAAATTGTTTACCAAGACATGACCCTAAGCAGTTTAGATGAAGCTTTCTGGAGATGACCAAAGTAGCTTATAAATATTTTCGACTTGACTAGTTAAAGGTTCAGAAAAGAGGATGTGAAAACATATGTGCATTATCAGGCTGATTGTTTCATAGCTCGTCATAATATTTAATTGCTATGTTTCACCATACATCAATTTACACATTTGTTCATTTTTGTTGTTGTTTATGTCATCATTTGGTTTATGATAGTATTCAATTTCATTTATATACAGCCTTGTTCAATGGGCTTTGCTACTGGTGGAAAAACATTCTTCCTTTGGGGAGGATGCATGATGGCAAGTGGTTACGATTCTCATTTAAGTTCTGCATATCATCTCAATTGAAATATTTGTCTAACTGCTTTAGATTTTTTTTTCAGATGCATGCTAATGATTTTAGGCATGATCGTTATGGTGTGGTCTCTGGGCTTCGTGATGGCGGATACTCGGATGACATGACTCTTGCAGCAATAGCTGGTAATATACTAATCATTGATGCATGATGGTACCTTGATGATGCCTCTTGCATTGAGTCTTTACTGGGTTCAAACTACTTTATATCTGGATTTTAGTGGAAACATCAGGCTAATGATATTGCGTCCAGGGGCTCATAAGAGGCTTATAACATCACCTCCAGTAGCTGTTTTCCCTCACCCCCTTGCAAGTGATCTTAGTTTCTCAAGGTTTGTCATGCTCACTCATTTAAAAACTCGTATACTTTAACACTTCACCCCATGCTGATCTTTGGAGTTCTTGGGTAGGTACTGGAATTACTTGAGGAAGCAAACATTTGTTCTGGAATCATATACCACAAAAGTTAATTGGATAATGAACCGTGCATTATTTTCAGTCCACTGCTATTTGTCATGGGGATTTGTAGCACCATTTGTCATGGCTATGATTCATATTGCAGCCGCTTTGAGAACTTATATCAAAGGGTACTCGCTTGAGGATACACGTACTCCTGGTGGTGAGTACCTAACTCCTTTTTGTCTAGGTTAGTGTTGACTTAAATGAAACCGGGAATTATATTGGAGATCTTGATGTAGGATGTACTTGTCATGCATTTATGAACCCTCAATTATGTTAACCATCAACCCTTAATCCTCATATGAAGTGTAACTTATGCACAACTGGAAAAAGGTTGACATGGTTTTGTTGTTATTTCTTAACCATAATCTTATAGAATATGGACTTGTGTATCATAATAATAAAGTCCATCTCGAGGAGTCCAATTTAAAGCTGGATTTGGGTTAGAATATTATTGGGTTCTAACAGTTTCATAAACTGCTCCTGCCCAGGGTTATTGCTGGTATGCGCCCTAGCCACATGCTCAATTGTGGAACTCCTTTCTATGTGGAACTTGACAAGGATTGAAGTTCAACTATGCAACATGCTATCACCTGAGGCACCACAACTATCCCTTTCTACCTATAACTGGGGCCTTGTAAGTATTAGCTCTTTTTGAGCAGTAAAGAGATGGTTTTCTTCTTTTCTACTGCTATGTGGATTTAAGAGGCTCGTATTCTTGTTTGGATTTTCTATCATATGAGAGAAAATAAAGTTTAGGGACTAAATTCCAATATTCTTCCAGAAAGAGTTCGGGGACTAAATGGAAGAAAGTGGATAGTTCAGAAACCATTGACTGAATATATACATATCATGGTTTTAAAAGAAAGGTCAAATTATAAACTGAGTTAGAGTAGTGACATCAAGATGATCACTGACTAGTTACTAAAATGGATGGGCTCGTTTTCATATAAACAGGTTTTTATTGCAATGCTGGTAGACAACTTTTTGTATCCTGTTTCTGCAATCCGATCACATTTTTCCCAGTCCATCAATTGGTCTGGTATCCGTTACCATTTGAAGAATGGGAAGATTAGCAAGGTATGACACAACCCCGGCATTATTTAATCTCCCTTAGTTGCATGTTGGTTATCTTTCTTGGATTTTGTATAGTCCCGACATTGAGGACTTGATAACACAACGAAAGAACTGAGGAGAGTTTTTTTCTTCATTATTTTGCAGATTGAGAGAAGCAAAGAGCGCGGTCCAAAATATACAGACTTGGGAGGGAAGCATTTATATGGGAAGAAAGGAGGCTTCATGAAAGTCTCATTTATCAGTTCATTGGCGCGGAGTTTGGCTATGTGGTTTCAACCTAAGAAACATGACAACTAGAAATTGTTTTTACTCCATATATGACGGTCAGCAAGGGCTTGACGAATGAAAGAAAGTGATTTTAACATGTGGTCTTCCTACATTTCCCGGGCAATCCAGTATTGATCGATCATATAGGAATGATTTTTTGTCCGATATTTTAAAATCCATGTTTGATGAATTTGATTCTTTATCCCCAATTGATTCTGGAGTAGTGTCCTTCTGTAACTTATAAATTCAGTGAGGAAGAAGAGTTGTGAAATATTATTCATTGTATAGGTTCCAAAATGCTTTGCTTGGCACCATTTTGTGCATACTTATATCTCAACTATGCATTGCAGACTTAGCAGATTTGTAATCAAAGAACAAATTTGTGATTGAATTTGTGTTTAATCCATCTTCATTGTGAATCAGAAACTGTATCCAAAGGAATTGTTATTTGTTATAAAACTGAAATTTTGTTACGCAGAAGGTTTTATTTTGTTCAATTTTAGTTTATTTCATTGTGGTGTTGACTGTCAAGGATGCGTTGGCAGAACCATTCACAACTAAAAATAAATTTATATTTAGATACCAAAATTTATATTTGAAGGAAAAAACGTTTTGGGTACTATTTTTCAAACAAATAAGATATTTAAGGTACTATTTCTCAACATCAGCCAATCTGTTGTCCATATCTACTCCAACTTGCAATACGCACAAATTGTTAGTACTATTGGTAGTACACAGTAAAGCCATAGATGGATACAAAGAAAAGATCATTGT
>JAYMTO010000813.1:0-10616 GCA_036898065.1 California macrophylla | reverse complement strand
GCATTCGCCTTCATGTAATAAAAGCTGCTACTTGTATATATGTTTGTGGTTATGATTTTTTCGGTACTAAGCTGGTTTTCTATTCTCAATTGCCTGATGAATTTGTAATTTGAATATGCATGTGGTGTGGGGAAATGGTTATTTATTTATTTATTTAAATTTTGTAAACATATGGGCTCAGTTTTAGGTTTGATTGAGAGCTTTGAATTGAAGATTGATATCAATTGAGAGAATCGAAAATTTGCCAGGATGATCCTGCATTTGTGAAACAAAGCGTTGGTTTATTTATTTGCATCAGGATCCGATGATCTAGTTTGTAGTTTTTAATGGTCAAATTCTATACCGTTAGTATGACTGGATCCGTTTTTAGGTATAGTTTTATACCATCATCATGACTTGATCCAGTTTGTTGTTGCATCAAGAGAAATCAAACTTGTTCATGTCAAGTAACAATCCTATATCATATTGCTCGTACCCAATTTTGTTTATGAAACTACAGAGTTTGTGCTTAGGAGTGGGCACGGTGTGATAGACCGCACCGCATGCCTAGATCACAACCTGCACTGCGGTTATAGTGATCAAAAATCTTGGCCACCAGTCGCATCGTGGTCTGTCAGAATCTTCGGGTTTAAACTACGATTTGGGCGGGTTGGATGTAGGTTCGGCCCGCACAATCCGTGAGTAACTTGTGCCTCAAAGTCCAAACAAAACTGAATGATTAATGCTTAAAACTTGATAAACTTTAATAGTTTATGGCTCAAGTCCAAACATGATTGGACCATTTTCTGACCATCAAACTAGTTATCAAAACATAAATTATACTACATATTACATAACTCTTAACACAATAATTTATAAATAAAAAAGTTCAAATATTGAAATAGTCTTCAATCTTGATCTCCATCTCCATTAAAATTTGAATGTCAAATACTCACATCAAGTAAATCAGCAATCATCTCATGTCTATAAGCAACATATTAAATCTTTCTTTATAATTTGAAATTTGAAATAGTAAGCATTTAAATATTGAAGTCATTCACAAGTATAAAAGCTAGCTTGTGAAATCTAACAACAATCATGTACTTATGATAATTTTCCAGCAACCAGTTATGCAATTAATTGAAAAGGTAAATAAGTGATGTTATATCTTCATAGTTCATAGTATAAACTATAAAATATAAAGTTCAAGTATACATTCTTCAAGTTTTTCAAGATTATCGATCAGCTTCTTCATCGATGCCCCATTGCCACCATTTTGTTCATCTTCGTTCTTCAACCAATCTTGAGTGCAAATTAAGCTCCAATCTCCATCATTATCTGGCTTGTTTGTTCTATATTCAAAACCATCTTTATCTGGCTTGTTTGGTCTATATTGAAATGGTGCCAATCAGTTGATGGTGTGTTACTGTGTTTTTTATTAGGTTTAGAATTATTACCTGAAACATCATCAACTACTCATGCTGCTCCACTAGCTTCACCAACAACATTAGTGCTAGTATGAGTATGAAATTGTTTATTAAAATTAAACTGTCAACTTATTTCGTTTTCCTCTCATATTTTTAAGTTTTCTCTGTCTTGAAATTATCGATAAATTTTATAGTGAAAAACTTTATTCGAAACATATTCGATCTTATAAAAATAATTCAATAAAAATTATTGTAAATAAAATCGTACATAAAACAATATAGATTTATTTAAAATCATAGTATTGAGCTTACAATATGCTCGGTCCACATGAAACGGTCCGATTAATTTTGGTTAAGCCCAGTTGGTCACCGGACCGTAATGAGCTCGATTTGTCTATTTTGCGAGCTCTATCAATATGAGAAGTACAATTTACGATTTCACAATGCGGTTAATCGATTTATCCGCATGATCCGATTTAGTAACTCACTCCTATGTCTGCCCACTCCCTTGCCACTCCTACTAATTGGTCAACTATTTTGATGTCGACAAGACATGCATGAATCACCTTTCTTATTTTTAATACATTTGAAACACAGATCTGTTTTATATAATTTCAAATACCAAAATTCAATGCATCAAACGAATCAAACGGACAAAAACACAAATAAGAAAGTTAAGAGAGAGACTATTTAATTAATTTTGCTTGATTCCCAAATTTGTAAGCTCATCAATTCAGAAATCGTTTGTGGAAGAAAATTCCAAAACAGCCCAACCTAATTCCAAAGCTAGCATTTTGTTTTGGAACCTGAATCTCTCTCTCAGTCCCAACACTATACAAATTGAAAGCACATCATTTCAGTGTCTTCTTCACAGTCGCAGAGATGGCTCCGAGGATTTGCTCGGCGAGATCGTTCCTCTTTCTCTTCCTCGTATCGGCGATTCCAATAGGATATCTCGTGTCCCTGGAGATCGCCAGGCCGGCTACTGAGGTGTACCAGTACCACGCCGTCGGGTGGTTCCGGGAGTGCGCCAAGTGGGACGATGTGAACCGTCGATTCCTGATCTCCTTCATGGAGGGTGGTGTGGGCCAGATATCGGTGCCGGATGGGAGCTCGCCGGAGGAGGCTGTGATTGACGAAGTGACGGTGGTCAAAGACCTTGACCTGGCCGGAAATGGGTCGTTTGGGATCCTTATTGACCGGCCGAGAAATCGGCTGTTGGTGGTCAACGCCGACATGATGGGGAACCGGTATGCAATACTGACGGCCTATGATTTGTCCACCTGGGCTCGCCTCTTTATCTCCCACCTTGCTGGACCTGGTATATATGAGTATCAAATTCTGGATGATTCTTTTCTTTTGCTTGATAAATATCTTTAAATAATTATATGCGATGTTGCAGGCGATGAAAAGTCGTTTGCGGACGATGTGGCGGTGGATGCGGAAGGCAATTCGTACGTGACAGATTGCAGAGGCAGTAAGATATGGAAAGTTGGAGTCAACGGCGAGTTACTATCAATCATCAGGAGCCCACTCTTCACTCCCAAGGAGTGGTACAAAAATCTGGTCGGTCTAAACGGCATCGTTTACCATCCAGATGGCTACTTGCTCGCCATCCACACCTTCACTGGCAACTTGTTCAAGATCGACATTGCCAAAGGAGATTATTATTATTATCAAGTCAAGTTGGTTCAACTTCTCGGAGGCTCTTTAGCATTCGGAGATGGCTTGGTGCTGCTGTCTCCCACCAAGCTCGTAGTCGCCGGAAACCCGTCGACAAGGCTGGTGGAGAGCTCCGATGGGTGGGAGACGGCTACGGTCGTCTCCAAGTCCTCCACAGCTTTGCATCGGATTGCCACAGCAGCGACTGTTAAGGATGGGAAGGTTTATGTGAATCATTTAGTTGGTATGGGTTACCCTAAGAAGAAGCATGTCCTTGTTGAGGCAGTTTTTGATTCTTAGGACATGTCCTGTCCACTTGTGTTGTCTGCTTACTTGCTTCTCTGTCTTTGATGCTTTTAAGGTTGTCTGCTTCTCTCCGTCTTGCAAGTGCAGAAATTGGATTTGTTGAATGTATCACATAGTACCTTTGTATTGAATTCTGATGTATCAAGAGGAAGGTGGAGGTTCCAATATGTTTATTGAGATATACTTTTATTAGATACAATATACTAACACACTCCTCACGAGCAAATCATGCTAAATTTGACTCACCTAAAATACTCAAGTTGATAAATCAATTGACGAGAAAAAGATGCGAGACTGCTAACATTGTATAGCCATCGCCTATGAATAACTACAACTGTATTTTAGAAAAAAGAGCACATAACCATGGTAAGAATGGTTTCAATACCCACGGTCCGGCTATTGCCTATGACATTGACAAGTATAAACAAAACAAGTTCACTTTATAGACATCCTCTAAACAACATAGATGAAGTCCTATACCTTTCATCGTATATCCTAGCAAATGATACAAGTATTTAAAGTTTATTCCCAAACAATTACTATACTATATACTATATCACGATTTGGTGTATGTCATATACAAATTCTGCCATAACTTATATAGGCTTGTCAATGAAGAGCATATATCTCCTCAAATGGTGCTATAAGTAGAAGGTCTGTGTTATGTAGATATGGATTGCAGGAGTGTATATCTTAGATCATTTCAACAACTCTGTCAATGAGATTGATGTTTCTTTGCTCTACCTTGGGAGATTGAGGAATCATCTCTCTTGGAACCCTCGGGTTTGCGAGCCCAAACAGGCGCTTGATCTGGTCCATAACGATAATCATAGAAGAGCTCCTCACTAGCTTCAATGTGTTCCTTGGCAAAAATACCTACCCGATGGTCACCCGCCACCAGCATTACCTGCAAAAATTAACGTAGCTTGAGCAAAGATTGCTAATATGACATGAAAATAACTTATGCTCATCTACCTTTGCATAGCAGTTCGGGTTTGAGGAGTGATTTGCAAATTTTAGCTTGTCTCCTTTCCGGTAAGCATCAAGGACATACTGCAAAGGAAAACATAGAAGCCTTTATATTTCAGTTGTCTAGCATTCATTATGCTGATTCAACTTGAACTCTATGAAGGACATGGACGAACGCAAAGGAGCTCCCAGATTGGACAGAAGTTGAGCGTGATGACAAAAGGAGTTCTGGACTTCAAGTGTCACTTGCCTGATCATTCAAGTCAAAAAGGAATGACGAATTTGCACGATCATATATTTTCCCGCGCTTATCAGCTTCTCGCTGGGATATCAATTCACCGGTGTATTCCCCAAGGTAATCGTTCTTATTGACAGGGTTCTGAACTCATAATAACCAGTTCACAGATCAGAACAGAAACCCAATATATGGAGAAAAAAAGACCAAGGACAACTTATCTTCTAACCTTTAGAAAAGCTCCCCATCCAGCAACATCAGACTTCCCTAGTAGGATCTGCAACCAAAAAAAGAAGTCATACAAACAATGCTTCTTTATATCATTTCATAAATGAAAGGAACACTCAGAGTTTCTCACCCTCTGCTGTTGCCTTAGAAGGAGCCTCATGTTTCCACATTGTCCCTCTCCTCTCCTGGGTGGCTCACCTAATGAACCATCTCCACAACTGCATTATAAGATTTAAGTTAAGACATTATCGGATATGGAAGAATAAACATATTATAAGATGTCACACTGTTTATTCAGATGCACATTTACTTACAAGAAAATACATCATGCACTTCATTTAACACTGAATGGAATTGAAGTGTAGAAAACCATTACCTAACCCAACAATTTCGGCACACGTCTGGGTCACATTCACGGCCAGCAGCAAAGCAAGGGCATTGGCGGCTTCTGCATTGACTCTTTGCACAGTGGCATCCTCTAAACCTATTTTTGCAGCTTTTTGAGCAGCTGATAACAATACAGTTAGTTGGGATCATCAATGCAAACCATAATGCATCAGGTCTCCTATATTTGCAAAATCAAATGCAACTTATGACATAACGGTAACAAATTCACGCAAGTGATTCACTCAAGTAACTGAAAGCAACCTCCAAAAAGCATTAGGTGTTCCCTGCAGCCTTTCCGTATCACAGCTCAAACACTACCATCTAATATACTTCAGCAGCTAACAACTTAAAAGAAAGATCAACTTACCCACAGTATTTTTCACAGCAAGTTCCATTATGTTGGCAAGGGCATTGCTTTCCACACACAGACTGACATCCACATGGTGTATATTGCTTACATGACCTGTTTTTCCCATCTGCTATTCTCTTCCAAATTGATGGGTGGCCAGTGGATTTCCAAGAATATTTAAGCTTCCGTGTCCTACCTTTTCTACGAAACACACGTGTCCTTGTTGCCATTTCTTGCTCCTAAATTGACAATATAATAGGTAATATAGATAAGAACTATTATAATGCAGAACCAACTTGCCAAGTTCTTAGTAGCATGGTTTGCAGTAAATATAATACGTACAATATCCATATCAGCATTCCCATTGTCGCCCAGTAATGAACTTGATGCAATAACCGATCTATAAGTTGTTGAAGCTCCATTGTGATGCATGTACCTGGATATCTCTATGCAAGTTTTCAGGCCAGAAAGCAAGTTCCTGGCTATGAGGCAACTGCAAATACAAAATTAGAACAATAATTGGTCCAATCTTCTCTCACTATTTAGAAGTATTCAAGTTTATTCCAGCAACACAATCTACTATTACCCTATTCAAGAATTATATCATACATAGTGATATATATATAGGTTCACAGTCAAGTGAGAACCACCCTTAAAATATATATATTTATCAGCACATGATTCAGATGCTAATTGAGGTATTGTTTATAGGGTCCCATGTCCAAACACACGTTCATACAGATAATTACGCATCCAAGCCCAAAGACTCGAGAACCAAATTTGTATCGGTCAAAACAAATATTCCACTCTGTTATGCTAAAATTTAACTGATCCAAATACCTGTTCCTCCCGAATATCTCTATTCCCTTCAAATATAAGTCTTTCTCGATAGGTTTCCATTCAGAGCTGCGTAGCATCTCTTCAAGTTGACCCTTTGTGGAAGTGGACAACTGCTTAAATTCAGGTTCTATAGTGAACTTTGTCTCATCCACGGTATTGTCTTTGGCACTGGTGAGATGATCTGTAATTGATATAACCTCAGCAGCTGTGGCTACTAGATCCAAAGATACTTTCTGTTTCTTACTGGCAGCTAGGGGATCGTCAAAAACAGTTACTGTGCTATGTAGGGCAGTATCTATGTCATCTGTGATTTTGCGCTTCCCCATACTTTTGTTCTGGGGTGTTGATGTCACAAGTGCATCCAAATGTAACGATCCAGAGGCAACTTCTGAAGTAGAAATGGCTTCTGACGAGACAAGTGTTATATTCTTAGAAATGCATATTTCTTCTTGCAATTTTTTTGCATCATCGGTGCCTCTTTGTTCTTCAGTATTAGCAGGTGCTGATTTCCTGCCTTTCCTTTCCAAAGTTGTACTTTGAATTATATGGGGAGCATAACTAACTGCACCTGACGGAAAGTCTGATACAAATCTTAACTGCAAGATGTTAACATAGAAATCAGACTTAAAAGTCTCCCCGCCCACAAATGGCAAAATCCAAATAAGAAATGGGGACACCAGTGATATTGGATTTTTCCCAAGATATGGGAAATTGGTAATATCTATTGTCCCTAACTACAAGCTCATAATAACCCACAATCTAAAACTTCTAAGACCTTACAAAAGGCTGCTGAGTGCCAATCTAACACAACTAGGGGAAATAAGAAAATAAAGTAGAAAACTAATAGTCGGTAAAAATGAAAGCAAAGCTTTACCTGAAGGTAACATTGATCACTGCAGGGTTTCCGATCCTCCTCATGCTCAGACCAATTTGAATGTTTTTCACTCTGTCAAACAAAGGTTTCACAGTTCCCATTATATAAATTGACATAACAAATGTTATACTACTTTCGTCCCAGAATAAGTGTCCCATTTACTCTCTTTTTTAGCAAGGATTGAGGATTAGTGAAGTTATGTCTTGATTTCCTCGTATGCCCTCGCATCCTACTACTACATGTGACCCCATCAAGTGGTGATGACTAACTAATGAAAAGGATATTATTTGACATTTCAAGTATACTTAACTTGCAAAGGAGAAAAGTGGACACTCATTTCGGAACATCCAAATTAGGAAAGTAGGACACTCATTTTGGGACGGAGGAGTACTAAGTTGAAAAGATATAAAGATGACTGTTGCTTACCTGGTTGATTAAACTCTGAGAACAGCCATGCAGACGGCAGTCAAATATCTGTTGGCCGGATGAGAATTAGCACGGAAATTGAAGCGACAGTAGCACTAATTGTACTCTATAAGATACAATGCAAGACAACAAAAGGTCTAAGACCACATTTTACCATGCAGCGACGACAAAAAAGGTTATCGAAAGAATCCAAAGCAGCACTAAGTGTCTTGTTGAGAAGAGTTCCCTTATCAAGTCCAGATTCCCCAGGAACTTTAAGATTTTGATCATGCTTCTCAGCGTATTTCTCCTTTAGCATGTTGCATCGCTCCTGCAAATCTCAGAGACAAGGAAATCTCTCAGTAATAACAAGTAAGCTTGCACCAAGGAAAACGTACTAACCACTTTCAAAACGAAAACAACAATGGCATATTTATCATATTCACATGTGTATCCAAAACACCTGCATCTCTGATCTGGTGCCTCCAATAAACTGGCTCAATATGTCCACAACTTCCTCGCCCAGCCCATATTCTTGGAAAGCCATCCTGTCAAATTGAACAAAGCATAACTGAAATAGGTCCAAACAAGGTTGGAAATATTGATATAACAAAGCAGGATTCATTTGACCAGCAGGTTACACATAGTTTTTTACTAATACAGTAAATATATATGTGCATTGTAGTAGGAGCCTTGAATCAGAAAAGTGAAGGGAAACTGACAAACAGCAAGTTAGCCTTGCTATCTCTATAGTGAGCGTCCGTTATTACTTAAACAATATAGCTACTTCTACAGGCTCCCTTGCTCGTGTCAAGATAATACCATAATAAAAATGCATATGGCATGTTCAACTTCCTAATGGGAGTATTGTATCACTAAATTTTGTGGTACATATTTCTTCAGAATGAGATAGACCTCCTGTTGCAATCTCACATCTTCTTTGAAACTTACCACAAAATTCGGTCCTCGCTCTCAGAAAAATCATGCTTTTCTTCCTCAGGTTCCGTAACTTCATCCTCACTGTCACTACAGATTAATGCTTCACTGCCATCTTCATCATAGTAGATCTGCCTCCTCCCAACCACAGATTGGTCTTCAGCCATTCTCTGATTTCTGTGCTGCGTAGACTAAATTTGAGATAAGAGCAATAACATTATCATATATAAAAGAGAACAACAAGTGCACTGATAAGCACAGTCGCAATAAAATAAACAACATTTTTAGAACCGGATCGTTGCATTTCTTCTGAGACGATAGACCACTTTGGGTTTAAGAGTAATATACTATCTCATACCTATCCAAAAATATCCAGGTTGTGTAGGATGGTAACTTGTCTGAATGTGGAAGCTTGATAGTTGTTGAGGATACAACTTCATGACTATTGATGTAGTCTTTATCTCCCGAACGTTGAATGAATCCACTGTATTTGATGAGAGGATTCACAATTCTCGAAGACAACATTTTGGCAGATCCATTCTTTCCGGATGCCTCTGATATAAGGTCATATACATGACCTTCTAGTTTCTTTTGATTCATCTCAAGTTTTTCCTGCACATAATATAATAACAAATAACTAATTAGCTATCATATTTGCAGAATAAAGGATTATCCACTATCTTTCTTCTTTTTAATTTTGAAAAGGAAATGAAACAATTTGAGAGACACCATCCCATTCAATATGAGAGACACCAACAAAATCTGTACTCAGAAAAAAACATAACAGAAATGGCGTTTCCTGGCAAATGACTCACTTTCACTGAAACGGCTCTCTCTGCTTGGATTTGCTTCTGAAGCTGACCAATCTTAACCCATAAGCTTCCAAGGTCCTCCTCAGTAGACTGTTCGCCAAGTAAATTCAACTACAAATATAGACCAACAAAAAAATCATCACCATTTTTAATACCTGAGGGCCGCAGAGCAATCAAGACTCTTGCAATTCATCGGTTAGCCGGACTTTTTCTCCCAAAAGGAGCTGTTTGGTTCTCGAGAAAATTTAAAAGCCTAATCTCTCTTCCTAGATGAGGTTGGGACTTAAATTAGCTACTGAAAGTGGCAGAAATCCCTATTCTTCCCGGAATTTCAAATTCCTATTAACAAAAGGCCATCAATTTCATAGCTTCTGCATAAATTCTAGAGTAATTCGAGGGGGAAACAGAGAATCAACCGACTCTAAATTATAAGAAAAAGTACAGTTATCAGAATCAGAACACTAAACAGAAGGAAAATCATGAAATTCGGAAGAAAATTCTAACTCTGAGATTGGGGGCAGAGTCGCTTGGTCTGGACGCCATGGCTTGCTCCAGTGATCTTTGAGACTCGATCATCTACTACAGTGAGAGAAGAAAACTGGAGAAATCGAGGTCCGACACATGTGCATCGTGGACAAATATTAGTGGTTGTTTGTTCGAGAAGCCTTTTCACCTGAAGCGTGCCTAGCAGCCTTTATATGACGGACGCATCTAAGCCGTTCAGACTGCGGGAGTTGTAGTTTGATAATGATTGATAACTGTCCGCTCCTCATACACAACCCTCACCCCCGTAAGTGCAGCATCACGCTCGGATCTCAAACGCTTACAGTCGTCAATTCATTATCCTCCAAAATGTCTCAAGCCTTCATTTTCTTTTTCCACCAATTTATTTTTCAAGAGTCCGCCCGTAACATTTCGCACGTGACTTACAAGAATATGTCTCTAACAAAAGCGTTCGACTCTAATTAGTTAAATATTTGATTTAAAATAATTATAATAAATTTAAATTAAATTTAATATATCTTTTCAAAAAAATTAATACTTTTGAAGATTAGTTTGTTTAATATTTAATTATTTTTATATTTATTTAATATAATTAAAAAATTATATTAAAATTTTATGATGAAAATTAAATACACTGATTTTAATTAAATTAAATTTAAAAAATTATTTTTAGATCAAACTTGATCTCAAGTATACGAAATAA
>JAYMTO010000812.1:0-10616 GCA_036898065.1 California macrophylla | reverse complement strand
TTTTTAACTTCGTATAGAAATAACAAGACAATTTTTATGAATGCAATATCATATAAAGATTATATTTTTATCGAATTCGAGATATTGTATCACGTCCTGCACAAAATTATTGTGACAAATCAGTAAGTTTGCACTAATTTTCTACCCATCCATTTATTTTTGCACTGATTACATGAAAATATAATAATAGCTCTCTTTTTTTGCGGAGACAATTTGTACAACGTTTGACACTCGACCTCCACGCACATACGAATACAGAGCCAGAAGCACAAAACAACTGACAACACCATGACTGAGTGACACAACAGGTAGAGAAGAAAGGAGCTAATCCATCTAACTTTTTCATGGCGATCGCTTCCGTTTCACTGAGCCAAGCTCTATTCCCGATATGCCATCACCTTTCATTGAGTTCTCAATTTCGCCCTCGTCCCCATTTCTCCATCTCTCGCCGCTTCATATCCACAACCCGGGCTAGCTCCGCCGCAGTTGCTCTGGAACCGGTACGCCCCATCTCTTCCACCCTCTTTTTAATTTCTGGGTTTCAATTTTCAACTACAGCTGAATTGCAAATGGTTGTTGACCCTTTTTGGTTTTGGTTATAAATTGATCGTCATGAATGGTTGTTGACTTGCTTAGTTTATGTTTGGTGGCTGAGAAAATGTTACAGAAAATGAATGAAAGAGAGAAAACCCAATTGTTTTTTTAATTGGATTGCCTGTTCAGCATATGTTGGGTAAAATGAGGACAGATATTAAGCTCGAATTTATGTTTTGCTTGATTTTCCATTCATTCTCTCAGCAGCCAGATTGAGGATAATCCAACAAAATGTAACTTTTATGTTCCTTAGTTACTGTTGTTTACTTGTTTTATAAGCGACCCACAGAAAATAGGTATTTCTTTGACTTTTCCTTCATTCTCTCAACAGCCTGAGTAGGGATATATGAACTGATACTATGTAATTTTTAGATTCTGTAATCAATGCTGATTGCTTGTTTTTTAAGCTACCAAATAGAACATAGGTTTTGGCTCATAAATTAGCTGCCTGTGGTGGCAAAGTAAATTTCACATCACAGGACAGGAACTTTGTTGACTCAGATACACTTGGTTCAATTTTTGGCATGCCAACTCTGTAATATCCAAAATATTACACATATAATTCTAACTCTGAAGTAAATGCTAAGAATTTGATATTTGCTAAACTTACTCCATCAACGTGTGAGGCCTTTTGTGTTGTCTGGCCTGCATGTGAAAGTGAGGGGGAGTGTTCAAGTGTCCCACATAGAAAGGATGTGGGTTTAGTGACCACTTGATATACCGTTGGGCCCTCTTCTGTCTAATAGCTCAAGCTTATGGGTTGGAGTTTGTTTAAAAGTATTTAGGTGTTTCACTTGCTTGGGAAGATATTGGTTATGGAGAGGGACTGAGGAAGGGGGGCTGACATGGAGGTAGGTATCATATTTGTAAATTCTACCAGGATTTAGGGTTGTAAAAAGTAGTTATGTGGAACATCATTCAATTCTAGGTTTTGAAGTATGCGAGGGACCTTTTAGATATGCTTCACACAGGCGAGCTATGAAGGCCATGAGTGTGGTTCAACTTTCATACATTTAAGGGTTTGGCAGAAATATTATTCTATTTTTTTTAACCACTGAAGAAAGAAATATTTACTTGATTTCAGTCTAGTCTGTGATAAAGGAGTTGGATAGTTGACTAGAGATTTTATGAGCAGCTACATTTTGTACAGTTTGGCTAATGCAATATAATACTCGAGATGAAGTAATGATACTGGTAAAACTAAAATATGCAAGGTACGGTTGCAAATAAGTATCCTTAAATCTAGTGAATTTAACCCTTGACAGAGTAAGATGGCTATCAATGATATTGAAAGCTTTGTATTAATAAGGATTTCTGTTTTCAGGATATCAGCACTCAGCAAAGTAACAACCTAGAAGGTGACTTGTTTGCATGCCCAGTTTGTTATGAACCACTGATAAGGAAAGGTCCTCCAGGTCTTAACTTGTAAGTTGGAACTCTAATGAAACATATATTTGTTTTATTTTATCTTCTTTTCAGGAATCGTTAACCTGTCAGGAATTTGACTGGATTGGAAATTTGCAGGCCAGCAATTTACAGGTCTGGTTTCAAGTGCAAAACATGCAACAGGTCATACTCCAGCAAAGATCTCTATCTGGATCTCACTGTTACTTCTGGCCTTAAGGAGTACACTGAAGTTAAACCATCTGGGACAGAGCTATTCAGGTATAGATTCATTGCTGCTTGTCACCACAGCACACCATGCACGATTGTTTACATTTAATGAGTACCTTCTATAGCTGCTTAGATTTTACTTTACATGGATAAGCACTGAAACACCATAACATCGTTTAGGAAATGACATGACATTTTACCACTTGAGCTTTAACCTTTCATAGGAGTCCACTTGTTTCATTCTTGTACGAAAGAGGATGGCGTCAAAACTTCAATCGAAGTGGCTTTCCCGGTCCGGATGAAGAGGTATGCCCTCCTTGGCTCATAAAATGAAACATTTTGAAGAATGCTTCTGTAGACTTTTTCTCTTATATGGTGGTCTCTGGATTTCCTGTACTACTACAGACTCATTCTTTGAAAATCATAGTTTTCACTTCTGTGAAACTCTTTTGCTGAATGCCAATTCATAGTTTAGATGATAGTTTTCTGATTTTTGATGTGCATTACAGTTCAAAATGGCTCAGGAGTACTTCAAACCTGCAGAAGGTGGACTTCTAGTAGATGTCAGCTGTGGGAGTGGTTTGTTTTCTAGGAAGTTTGCTAAGTCGGGGACCTATTCTGGAGTTATTGCTCTTGATTTCTCTGAAAATATGCTTCGCCAATGCTATGATTTCATAAAAAAGGATGATACTATATCAACCACGTAAGTTTCATTGCCCCTATAGGTTTTCATGGACAAAGCAATTATAGGCATAGATAATTTTAATATTATATCTTTTTGTTTTATGTCACCAGTTGCTAGAGAAATATCTTTTCTGATTCATGTTTGATTGGAGATTTGCAGAAATCTTGCTCTTGTTAGGGCAGATGTTTCTCGGCTTCCATTTCGTTCGGGTTCAGTTGATGCTGTTCATGCTGGTGCAGCTTTACACTGTTGGCCATCTCCTTCAAATGCAGTAAGTTGACTACACATACCGAGTCAATTGGATGAAATATGTTTTATTTATAAGCTGGAAACTTCGTTGATTTATAAGGATTATCATGTAATGGATCTCTAATATTAGCTAACAACCTGTTAAACAATGACCGCAAAATTTCAATTTTTATTATGGCATGAAGCTTTTCTATTGTGGATGGAAATGCTTTCTTCTTTAATAGTCCGATCCTTATAAATTCAATGCTTTCCCGCTACCCTTTGAGTAAGTTCTAACTGTTTCTTGTCGTTGGATTGTCCTATATATATGTGCATATCAGATTGCTGAAATCAGTCGTGTATTGCGATCTGGCGGGGTCTTCGTAGGAACTACTTTTCTTCGATATACTTCATCTACTCCCTTGATAGTACGACCTCTTAGGCAGGTACTGCTCATTCTCACCCTATGCTTCATACTTTTGAGATGTTTCTTCTCTGGGTGCTTTTGTTACACTTTGAGTGCTCACCATTTTCATGGGGAATGTGCTCATTGGACCTTATAGAGGTTTTGATTCACTGTTTACAGCCTCATTGGCACTTTTTATGAATTAATAAGCAGCTAAAATGTTTATAATAAAGAAGAGTAAATTTATATATGTTCATTTCTCTTAGGATCGCGAAACATTAAACCTTTGAATTCTTATATACTGGAAACTTTAGAATAAAAGAGACCTTTCCTCATCCTTAATATTTTATAGTTGACACTCATTTGTCAGTTGATTTATGAACAGTATATTTTCAATTCAGAGATTCAACTAATTGACTGAAACTAATGTGTATGTGTACTGTTTTCAAAACTCTATTCATCCCTGCATCCAAAGTATAAGCTGATTAGATTATTTGTTCCTGATAACTAATATTCTTAACTACTAGCCTTCTCATTTTGGAAAATCTGCAAAATGCATATGAAACCACAACAATCTTGCGTTTTCGACTCTCCATGTTGAATGGTTCTCAAGGCTTTAATTAGCGATTTGTGACCATGGGTGGTGGATAAAGTAGCTGTATAGGGATGTCTGTCAAAACGGGTCAGTTATATTTTGTTAAGTTGAGACTTGACACTGAATTTGTATGACAGAGGATTCTGCAGAGCTATAACTATTTGACAGAGGAAGAGATTGAGGATGTGTGCACATCATGTGGTCTCACAAACTACACAAGCAAAGTTCAACAATCCTTTATCATGTTCACTGCTCAGAAGCCTTGAAACTGGGTTGGGCTCATTTGAAATATCATTTTCTGCATATTCGTAGTCTGTTTGTTGTATAATGTCTTCTATTTTTACAGAACTGTGAACAATACCTGGAAGGAGATAATCCAGGTCCGATGTACAGAATTGTTATTAATGTACAATGTACTATTTTAATTGTCTGATTAAGAATAAAATAATCTTGAATAACACCATTAAAAGCTTCATTTAGCAGTCACTAATGACACAATAACAGCCACACTAACTGTAGATCACATAGATAACAGCGTATATGTAGTGGTCCACAAGTGCTCAGAGCTGCTAACCTGCACAATGCTAGTTCTACACCTGCATTAAACTTGTTTCTTATTGGCCAGATTTTGATCACTAACTGTTAACATGCAAACCCAAAATGACCCATACTGATCTAATTTCATGAAGTTTCATTTAATATCTGTTGTTACATTCTTCAACATCTGCATAGTCTGTATAATACAAATTGCTAACTTTTACTGGATACTCGTTGACAGGATGCAGCCATGGATCGGTGACTGTACTATTATAAAGTATTGTCTGATTTAGTTAATGATCACAATGATAGTGATGATCATGACATTTCTTCCAAAAATATTTTGAGGCATGAAGCAAGCTCCAAGATTTGAGCTCTGACTGGATTTTCAGGCAAGTGGCTTGAATTCATCTGATCACTACACTTTTTTCTTTTCTTTTAAGGTCTTTTCGGGAAATGGCTCTGCACGTGACCGACCTTGTCCTTGAAGATTAAGGCTTGCTAATATAATATCTCATGTGGAGAAGGCTGAGACGATAAAGAAACAAAACAAAAGTGGGTTTCAGTCACAGTCTGCAGAGGGATCCCCTCGTGCGGCTCACACGCTGACTCCTCTCTGTTTCTTCTTCTCTATTACTTTTCCCACTAATGGCTTTTTATGTCCATCTCTCTGCAGCTACTCGCGATCTTTGACCATTGACTCACCACCAACAAAAAAATACACAGGACATGAATGAATGAATTAGAAGAGGAATATTTTTGTCAGTCCAAGACACCCTTATTATAGCTTTGGACATTGTGGTTAATTTTTTTAATGATTCAGGTCATTGGATCCCTTGCACGTGAGGTTCTTACTGTATCACCAACCTGCTTTTTCATGGCATGTGGGGGTGGCCATCTCTCTGTTTGATTATTTACCAGGTACTTTTCTTTATCTCTCTTAAATTTTGTTTGTTAAGAGTGTTTTCTTACCTAAATTGTTTGGTCTTGATGATTAACTCTGCACGTGCATCTTGCTACTTTCAATGCTCGGTTGTGTTGATCCAGCGGCTATTATCAACCAAGAGTTTGCTAAAATGTATGTTAGTAGTGTACTGATATTGGAATCCTCAGCTTTTATTTCCTTCCGATTTTGTTGTTTTGTTCACTGATATGAGCTATCTGATAAGGATTTAATCATGGCCGGTTTGGTTAAAAAATGTATTCATGAAAACATTTATTCATGAGATATGAGCTTATGTCTGTAGTCTCAACCTAGAAACTGGAACACGAGTTGATTCTTCACTTGTGACCAATATTCAAAGTAACAAAAAGACCATGTTGTAACTTGTAAGATTTCAATATGTTGCAAATTAGTCCAACTTGCTGTGCAGAAAGAATTAAACAACAGTGTAGGTAGCTAACTTTAGGCTTATTTTTTCTCTCATTCTATCTCTGAGCTTGGCATAGGCATAGCTGTCCTGCCCGTGCAAAAGTTAAATATTTATCTGTACATGCAAGGAAGGAAACAATAAAAACATTCAAAAACTTTCTCGCTGCACCTGTTGTGCTTAAAGAAGAGTACACAGGTTAAGCAACCAGATTTAACTCCCGAAAACAGACATGAATGAAGGAACAAACGTAACTACCTCAAAACAGCTAAAATCTAGCACTTAGTTTTTACCGATGATTAGTTATGCTTATCACACTACCTTTTAGGAAGCTTAGGTCTACACACATCAACTTAAACCTGAACTGAACTTTCTAGATAAGATTAAAACAAGTCACTTATCATCTCCTGTTTTTATGGTGGGCTTGTTTTACTAAAAGAAGTGCAAGGTACTGTTTCTATGGCATGCTATGAATGATTACCGACCCTATCAGCACAGGAGGAGCAGGAAAAAAAGGGTTGCATTGAGGTTAAAGAGTTACTACACTTGCCAAAGGGTATAGAGGGAATTAATGATGCAATTAGATAGTTCCTAATTAGCGTTTCAAAGTTCAGACCCCAAGATCAGCTTTTGGTTAGGGCTTAGAGGCACAAGGAGCAAGGTTCCCTCAAAACTTGCGCTGAAAGCTCACATTAATTTCCCATTTTCCCGAATTACTAATAGTGCTTAATGAGTTGTGTTTGTCTGTCAAATGTTTGATGTTCGTTACAAAACCAGATTATTAAGGTTTGTTTATTGAGAAAAACAATTAGGCACAGCTTCTGCCTTTGATTAGTCATTAGTGGAGTAGTTGAGCTGAATGTTGCCATGTTTGATTCCCTGAAACCTGGGTTTTCTCCTACATGCTTTGTTTTAACTTTATTGTCATCTAACTTGATGCTGCAGCTAGCTACCTAAACGACGCCGTCTCAGTTTACGCAGTATCAATCCCGTAACAGCATAACACTTCAACATGAAGAAAGGTAAAGGCAGGGCATATTTACTGTTGCACACTTTGTACTTAGTAGTGCCCCAAAAGAGATAATTTTTTATGGTCAAACTGGTAGCAACCTGAGCTGGGAACCCACAACAGCAGTTCGATTTGATATGTTCTCAAGTTTCATCATTCGTGCTGTGGCCTGTGGGGTGAGTCACATACACTTGAAAAAAGGCCTCTGCTCCTGCTTGAACCTGCTCTATAGTTGCAGTAAAGCATATGTGCTATAACTTTAAAGTAATACTTAGCTCCAAAGTTATCATGTTAGAAGATTTGCAGTAAAAACGCTTGAGTAGTGACACTAAACTCACCTAGACACCATTTTTTTTAACGACCAACTTGGATTAGACTATTTGAATTTGAATACAACCCAATGGACATAGATATTTAGTTACTGATCACCTTTTTTCTTGGTTTGGAAGTCCACATACACACACACAAGAGGCTAGGCTAACTCGAACCCATTTCTCTGACTGAGAGAGGTGAGTAAAAAATGTATGGGGAAGCTAGTGCAGCTGGTCCAACGGATTAAGTTAAATTTAGCAATAGTTATTAGAGAGAGCTCTTAAGCCAAGGAGATGAGAAAAAAATAGTTTAAGTTGTATTAGGGAGAGAATGGGAGACATGGAAACAGCTCCCACGTTCTCCTCATATCTTACTCGTTTTCTTTAATATCCCAGAGGGCAAAAAATTTAATATATACCCTTCTTCTCTTGTGACTCTTCAATAAATACTCTCATTTCCATGCCCTACACCCTCTCTTTCTCTTCTCCTCCTGTGCCACACACTCCACTTTCTCGGTATAGCAGAGAAGTAGCTTCTTCGTTTCTTTTTAGTGTTCTGATCCTGTCCTTATATGATCATGGTAATATGGATTTTCATGCTTAATTCTCTTGTCACTCTGTTGAATTGGATTCTATTGTGCCGATCATCAAAATTGAGAACTATGGCGGGTTTTTGTTTTTATAGGGAATTCAGAAGCCTGCATGGTTGGAAGCACTCTACAGCGAGAAATTCTTCGTGGGCTGCTCCTTCCACGAGACAGCCAAGAAGAACGAAAAGAACATATGCTGTTTGGATTGCTGCACCAGTATCTGCCCTCACTGCCTCCCTGCACACCGCTTCCACCGCCTTCTCCAGGTCAGGCGCTATGTCTACCACGACGTTGTCAGACTGGAAGATCTCCAGAGGCTCATCGACTGCTCCAGTGTCCAGGTACTGAAATTGTAACGAATATGCCATGTTTTTCTCTGATCAGAAAGCGGAATTCAATACAGATACAATTTTGCTAACTTGGTGTATTTTCTCGATTAGGCCTATACCATCAATAGCGCCAAAGTCGTGTTCATCAAGAAGAGACCTCAGAACAGACAATTCAAAGGGTCCGGAAACTACTGCTCTTCCTGCGACAGAAGCCTTCAGGAACCTTACATCCATTGCTCCCTCGGGTGCAAGGTAATACTATTACCAATACCAATACTAATTCATCAATCCATGATTTTTTTCCGAACATCATTGCCATAAACATGATGAATTATCGAAAGGGTATACGTAAACACATGCAGATACACATAAAATCAAATGAATTGTGCTCTATCGTTAATTTTTGAATCCCGTCATCACCTGATAAGCATTTATATGATCTATATGAATGATGATCAGGTGGACTTTGTGCTGAAACACTACAAAGACCTGACACCATACCTGAGGAAGTGCAATTCTCTGCAGCTGAGTCCGGACTTCCTGATCCCACAGGACATGGGAGACGATCAGTCCACGATCGTGGACATGAGTGATGCAGAGCAGATGAGCTCGGGCTCGGGCTCGTCGGGGTCGGAGCAGATGAGCATGGCAATGGCATGCTGCACCACTGAGGTCAATGTTGTGAGGAAGAAGAGGACCACGGGACTGTACGTGTGCGGTAGATCAGCCAACAAAGTCTCTTCGGACCATGAAGACATAGCCACAAGCATGAATAGGAGAAAGCGCATTCCTCATAGATCTCCTCTGTGTTAGCCATAAATTAAACAAATTAAAATAAAAAATACCCACTTAATAATATTTATTATCACTTGCCTTTTTATTTTTATTAATTTTGGATTGTTTTTTTAATGATTTTCTCTCTCTGGGTTCCAAGTTAATTAATCGCTTGGTCGGGGTGTTTTGTCTTAATGGCATCACGTGGCTCCTAATTCCGAGTAAAATTGATTTTAATTAGTTTGTACATTTCCCTAAGTTTATTAATTAAGTTTATTTATATTAGATTATTTCGAGTCACGAATTGGACATTTGAACGGCCTAATTGTTCTCCATATATTTATTTCTCCAACTACATCGAATGCTACGTGTTTTGTTTCGAGAAAAATTGGTGATTAACTAATGGATCTTTTTGAACTGAGATTAGAGAGCTAATTATAGTTAATAAGGTCTACATGTGTTGGTTAGTGTTAATTTAATCTTACAATCTTTGTCACTCTCTGATGATGCTTTCTTTGACTTTGACTACTGCAAATAATACCATCTCTCGGTTTTGACCGGTTCAAACTTATGCTTGGAATTGATTAGAGGGTTGTAAGAAATAATTAAAGGATATATATTTTTAATCGATACATTTCAACCATAATATAAATACGTGAATTCCAACTATAACTATCCAACAATTATAATAAATGATGATAATTCTAGATAAATTATATATATTTGAAATTAAATTTGGATAACATACACTTAAGTTCAGCTATTTGACCGATTAAATAAATAAACATTAATTTTAAATAATATGTTATTATTAGCTGCATAAAGTTAAAAAAATAAATAATTCTAGGAGGATGACTATGAGATCGAGATTGGGTCGGGAACACAAAACCGACCTAATTACCGTCCTTACTCCAAATCAACCATGAACTAGTAAATAATTCAAACTATATGATTACTTGGTTCTAGGCCTTGAAGTTGCCAAAATGAGAGCAGGACTTAGTAAGGTTCTGGGCCTTGTGCGTAGACGTCTGGACCAACTATCTTTGTTGATTGAAATTGGAGTCTTGAGAATTTATTGGGCTTTCGGGCCTACATTGGGCTCAAACCAGCTTGCTTTTCCTGAATCCGAGGATATCACGTGCAGTTGACCGATATTATCAATGATATGATCAACTTTTTGTTAAAAGGAAAATTCATCTATATTTTTGATGATCAATTCTTTTTACTGTAGAAATATATTCTTTAACCGATTCTTTGGTTGATCTTATTTGTAAAATCGGTGAAATGCCGATTCCATCTACGACTACTCCAATGAATATTTATTTCCCCCTATAAATTCACATCATTCATTTCATTTCCACACACCACCAATCACAATTCGTTTTCTTATTATTATTATTATTCTTCTTCTCATTGATACCCACTACCAAATCTCATACTAACAAAAGTGTCTGACCTTAATGAGTTCAATTTATTTTTTACAAATTTTTCACAAGTTGAATAAGTAATAATATAGTTTTTCACAATTTATTTTTAATGAATCTGAAAATCCTTGAACGACACATGATTAAAAT
>JAYMTO010000811.1:0-10621 GCA_036898065.1 California macrophylla | reverse complement strand
CTGGATATGCTAGTCCACCTATTAGCTCATGAGGAATTCATGGCTTGATCCCACTGATCTGGCCCACCTGATTTTGGTACCAATATTTTATGGCCAGATTTCACTTGATCTAACATATCTGACCATGTGATATGTGCAACCATGCTCTGATACCACTTGGACGGAGGAAACCGAACTTACCAAGGTTGAGCACGCTAAAAAAAGTCCATGCTATACACATTAGAGCCACTCTTAACGCAAAAGACTAGTTTACCGGGTCATGTGTCCAACACGTATATTAACTATTCTTTTATCTTATATTTATTAAATGTAAAACTTAGACTTATATGTAGACACAAAACCCCATCGATTGTGGACTCAGGCACGACAATGACTAGACTTGAAACAAACATGTACTATCATAGTCTATCTCACATCGATTCAATATCAGTCGTAACATCAATTTAAATAACACGTTCATACCTTCATATATTAATTCATAATTTTATTTTAGTCGAACTTTAATAAAATATCTGACCATGGTAGGTCTTTCATCTGCACTCCTCGATATCATCCTAATCCAATGCAAAAATTCATTACCAACGTGAAAAATAGAAAATAAAATGTTTTGTTTGATATTATTAAAAGTCAGAAAAAAGTACTGCAAGATATTATAAACTAACTAACTATTCGATTTGATAATAGTTAAGGATGTTGACTCCAACGTCAATGTCCAGTCACTCATCTATGTCATCTTAATTTGGGTCGGATCCTCTCAATCCACAGCACGTGCCAGTTAATGGGCTCGAGCCCAGTTTACAGTTCTACTCTCAGACGACACACCAAAGATGAACAAAACGACAACAAGGTATGGACAAACCCACCGCAACTTACAAAACGACGTCACACCTTTTCGCACTCGACATTACTCAATGAGCCCAAACAGGAAAGAGCCCAAAAGTTTGAGCTCATCACAACCGTTCCTTTCTGACCTCACTGGTTTTCATAGCCATTACGTTACGGAATCTCCCTGGCCCACACAAGTACACATAATTAATATTACTTTATTAAATTAACAGTCATGAAATAATCTTAATTCCATGCTCTGCCATTTATTACTAAATTATTGACCACTATGTTAATATAATAGTCACCAACCTCACATGGTTCTGTTCGATACGCCGTCGTTTTAGCTCTGAATGACTGTGCATGTTGCCGTAGAGTCGCCTAGATTTTGATGACATGAACCAACATGCTGAATGGTGGGGGCCGCCAGGGGCAGAAAGTGGGACCCATGTTAGGCCCACATGATTCGCGCTGATACTTTCGTGTCCTAGCCAACAATTCGCAAGTGCTCTTTGTCTTTGATTTATTTTTCAAAAGGGTTTTAGTACATGAAATTACTTTTATTCCGATGGTAGGAATAGTCAAATATTACGAATTTGATGACTATGCCGTTATAAAATTTATTTTGTATTTATTATGTTATGATTTTAAATTAAATAAGTAAGAAATAAATGAGAAAAATCTCGAGGAACGTCCAATGAGCTCAAGAGAGCTTTAGCAAGCTCCGATGAGATGCATATCTCGAAAAGAATCTTATTCTAATGAGCTACCAAATCAGTCTGACGTCACGAAGTCGGCGAGACTATGCTGGTGTCCTTCTCTGACCAATTTAAAACGAACTCGAGATCAAACAGTTACTCCGCCTTCCAAATTAAACAACATTCTTTTCCAATAATATGCAAATTTAGAAATCGAACAATCTAGCAAAGTCGAAAACCATTTTGACACCATGAAGCCAGCGAGAAGCCCATATCCAATGATACAAGCCCAACGACCTCGACTTCGGCGACGACATAGGCTCTAGAAGGAAAGATGGAGCAACTCCAATTCTATATCTGATAACTCATGCTAGATTTCGACGACAACAACGATGAGGAAGGAGAAATGAGACATTGTTGATGTTCTGGTTCATTACATGCTTTGGGAAAGAGACGTTGACATCATAACGACGCCAACATTTTCTATTTAAAATTAAAAATATATTTCGTAATTTCACAAAAAATTAAAAAGATATTTTAGTTATTTTGTATTATTTTAAAAACAAATTTTTATTCATCATTGTACATTATAATATATATTTTTTATCGTTATAAAATAAAAATATTATTTTTTAATAATCATGACATACAATTTTGCAAAATTAGAACCATACTCATTCTTCTGTCATCCTAGTCAAAAGGTAACTAAATGTTCTATAAAATAAAATAAAAACACTAAACGTTTGAGAATTTTACAAGAATTCATTAATAACACGCACTCAAAAAGGTAATAACATTTCTCTTTCCTTTTGTTGCTTGCTCTATCTTCTCTGTAACTGCTCACTCCACAGTTTCGTGCTCCTTCGCGAGGTAGAAGAAGAAGAAAGACCTCGGCACCAAGCCATGGCGCGAGACTGAGCTTTTCCACAAATCGCTTTTCCACAACCGGTGATGATTCCTCGGCAGCGTCAGGTCCCCACGCGCGGCGGTGTGGCGTACAACGCGCCGCCGCCGCCGATGGAGCAAGTCTACAACATAATCCCAATCCACGACCTCCTCACGGACCACCCGTCTCTGCGCTTCCCGGAGGTGCGAGCCGCGGCGGCGGCGCTTCGAACCGTCGGCGACCTCCCGAAGCCGCCGTTCGTGGCTTGGAACCCCAACCTGGACTTGCTCGACTGGCTCGGGATCTTCTTCGGGTTCCAGAGAGACAACGTGCGGAACCAGAGGGAGCACCTGGTGCTCCACCTCGCGAACGCACAAATGCGGCTTCAGCCGCCGCCGGTTTCCGCCGGAGTTCTCGATCCCGCCGTGCTCCGCCGCTTCCGGCGGACGCTTTTGGATAATTACAGCCATTGGTGCTCATATCTCGGCCGGAAATCGTACGTCAGGGTTTCGAATCGCGTGTCCGACGACAGTGTTCGGCGCGAGCTTCTGTATGTGTGTCTCTATCTCCTTGTTTGGGGTGAGTCTGCGAATCTGCGTTTTGCTCCTGAATGTATATGTTATATATATCACCATATGGCTATGGAGCTTAATTATATTCTAGATGGTGTGATTGATGAGAACACTGGTAGGAATTTTTTGCCCTCTGTGTCTGGTGAATCTGCATTTTTGAAGTGTATTGTTATGCCAATTTATCAAACTATTAAGACTGAGGTTGAGAGTAGTAGAAATGGGAAGGCTCCACACTCTGCTTGGAGGAATTATGACGATATTAATGAGTATTTTTGGAGTAGGAGGTGTTTTCAGAGGCTGAAATGGCCCCTTAATTTAGAGTGTAATTTCTTTGCCACTACTGAGAAGGCTAAGCGAGTTGGGAAGACTGGGTTTGTGGAGCAGAGGTCGTTTTGGAATGTGTTTAGGAGTTTCGACAAGTTGTGGGTGATGTTGATACTGTTTTTTCAGGCGGCTCTTGTTGTTGCTTGGGAGGGAACTGATAATCCCTTGGATTCCTTGGGGAGGCAGCATGTGCAGGTTGAATTGCTCACTGTTTTTATAACGTGGGCTGCTCTTAGGTTGCTTCAGAGTGTGCTTGATGCTGGGACTCAGTATAGTTTGGTTACAAGGGACACAAAGGCCCTTGGGATAAGGATGGTGCTGAAGGGTCTTGTTGCTACGGGGTGGACGGTTATCTTTTCTGTTTTTTATGCAAGGATTTGGATTCAGAAGAATTATGATGGGCGGTGGTCGGATGAGGCTAATGGAAGGATTTTTACTTTTCTAGAGGCTGCATTGGTGTTTGTCATCCCCGAGCTGTTGTCACTGATTCTTTTCATTATTCCATGGATTCGCAACTGGATTGAGGAATTAGATTGGAGTATCCTATATGTGTTGACATGGTGGTTTCATACCCGACTTTTTGTGGGTCGCGGACTGAGGGAAGGGCTTATTAATAATGTGAAGTACACCTTTTTCTGGATTGCGGTATTGGCTTCAAAATTCACATTCAGCTACTTCCTCCAGATCAAGCCCTTAGTTGCCCCAACTAAGGCTCTTGTGAAGCTTAAGATTACTACTTACAATTGGCACGAATTCTTCAATGGTGGAAATAGAACAGCAATTGTGTCGTTGTGGGTTCCTGTTATTCTGATTTACCTCATGGATTTGCAAATCTGGTACTCGATCTTTGCCTCCTTGGCTGGTGCATTGATCGGATTGTTTTCACATTTGGGCGAGATTCGGAATATTGAACAGTTGAGACTTAGGTTTCCGTTCTTTGCTAGTGCTTTGCAATTCAGTCTTATGCCAGAGGAGCAGATGCTAACCACCAATGTAACACTGGTGAAGAAACTTCGTGATGCAATTCATCTTTTGAAGCTGCGATATGGACTTGGTAAACCCTACAAAAAAATTGAATCCAGCCAAGTGGAAGCAACAAGGTTTGCTTTGATATGGAATGAGATTATCATAACTTTTCGGGAAGAAGATATCATCAGTGATCAAGAGCTTGAACTGTTGGAACTGCCACCTAATTATTGGAACATTAGGGTTATTCGTTGGCCATGTGTTCTACTCTGCAATGAGCTGCTGCTTGCTCTGAGTCAGGCAACAGAGCTGGAACATGCACCAGATCGTTGGCTTTGGTTGAAGATTTGCCAGAATGAGTATAGGCGTTGTGCTGTCCTTGAAGCTTATGATAGCATTAAATATGTGCTTTCTGTGGTTGTTAAATATGGCACAGAAGAGAATTCCATCCTGACAAAATTGTTTTCGGAGATAGATAACTGCATTCAGTTTGAGAAGTTTAGTGGGACATACAAGATGAATATGCTACCAAAAATTCATGAAAAGTTGATATTGCTTCTTGAGGTTCTGATGAAACCTGAGAAAGATCATAATAAGGCAGTGAATCTGTTGCAGGCTTTGTACGAACTTTCTGTTAGAGAATTTCCAAGGGTGAAGAAGTCCGTTCAGCAGTTGAAGCAGAGTGGTCTGGCACCTAGTGGTCTATCCCCTGATTCAGACTTACTCTTCGTGAAGGCTATACAGTTTCCCGATGCTGAGGATGCTACCTTCTATAGGCAGCTCCGGCGTTTGCATACTATTCTGACATCTAGAGACTATATGCACAATGTCCCCAAAAATCTTGAAGCGAGGCGGCGAATTTCTTTCTTTAGTAATTCACTCTTCATGAACATGCCTCATGCTCCCCTCGTTGAAAAAATGATGTCTTTTAGTGTTCTGACCCCATACTATGATGAAGAAGTGATATATAGCAAGGGAACGCTTCGAAGAGAGAACGAAGATGGCATTTCCACCCTGTTTTATCTGCAGAAGATTTATGATGATGAGTGGACAAATTTTATGGAACGAATGCGCAGAGAAGGCATGGTGGACGAGGATGATCTCTGGAATAAAAAGGCAAGGGAGCTTCGTCTTTGGGCATCATATAGAGGCCAGACGTTATCCCGTACAGTGAGAGGAATGATGTATTACTACAGGGCTCTCAAGATGCTCGCCTTTCTTGATTCTGCCTCTGAGATGGACATAAGGCAGGGGTCCCAAAGTATTGCTTCCCGTGGTTCACTAAGACAAAACAACCAGGTGAATGGTTCACAGATGGGATCTTCTCTCAACCTCGGCAGAGCTGAAAGCGGCATGAGTCTTTTGCTTAAAGGGCACGAGTATGCAAGTGCCCTGATCAAATTCACGTATGTGGTTACCTGTCAGGTGTATGGGCAACATAAGGCAGAAGGAGACCCCCGTGCTGAGGAGATATTATTTCTGATGAAAGCTAACGAGGCCCTGCGAGTGGCGTATGTTGATGAAGTTCACTTGGGGAGGGATGAGGTTGAGTATTACTCAGTTCTTGTGAAATATGATCAACGGCTGCAGAGGGAGGTTGAGATCTATAGAATCAGGTTGCCTGGTCCCTTGAAGCTTGGCGAAGGCAAGCCTGAGAATCAAAATCATGCCATAATTTTCACTAGGGGTGACGGACTTCAGACCATTGACATGAACCAAGATAATTATTTTGAGGAGGCATTGAAAATGAGGAATCTGTTGGAGGAATTTAAGGTCTATTATGGTATCAGGAAGCCGACCATTCTTGGAGTGAGGGAGAATATCTTCACTGGTTCCGTGTCCTCGCTTGCTTGGTTCATGTCGGCTCAAGAAATGAGTTTCGTTACTCTTGGGCAGCGCGTGCTTGCAAACCCCTTAAAAGTACGGATGCACTATGGTCATCCAGATGTGTTTGATAGGTTCTGGTTTTTAACTCGGGGTGGAGTCAGCAAGGCTTCCAGGGTGATTAATATTAGTGAGGATATATTTGCTGGGTTCAACTGTACACTACGAGGTGGCAATGTGACTCACCATGAATATATACAGGTGGGTAAGGGAAGGGATGTTGGGTTCAATCAGATCTCCATGTTTGAGGCTAAGGTAGCTAGTGGCAATGGTGAGCAGGTATTGAGCAGAGATGTTTACCGCTTGGGTCATAGGCTGGACTTCTTTCGGATGCTTTCATTTTTTCACACTACTGTTGGATACTACTTCGACACAATGATGGTGGTAGTGACTGTTTTTACATTCTTGTGGGGCCATCTATACCTAGCTCTCAGTGGTGTCGAGCAATCAATCATCAATCAAGCTAATAGTAGCAACAATGCAGCCCTTGGCACAATTCTTAATCAGCAGTTTCTCATTCAGTTGGGTATCTTCACTGCCCTTCCAATGATAGTAGAGAACACTCTTGAACGCGGGTTCCTCCATGCATTTTGGGACTTCTTGACCATGCAGCTTCAACTTGCATCAATTTTTTTCACCTTTTCAATGGGAACCCGTACCCATTTCTTTGGACGCACTATTCTTCATGGGGGTGCAAAGTACCGAGCCACTGGACGTGGCTTTGTGGTCGAGCATAAGAGTTTTGCTGAGAACTACAGACTGTATGCTCGAAGCCATTTCGTTAAGGCAGTTGAGCTTGGGGTTATCCTGATAGTATATGCTAACCACAGCCCCTTGGCTAAGAGCACTTTTGTTTACATAGCCATGACAATATCTAGCTGGTTCCTTGTAGTGTCATGGATAATGGCTCCATTTATATTCAACCCGTCTGGGTTTGATTGGCTGAAGACTGTGTATGACTTTGATGACTTTATGAGTTGGATATGGAGTAGTGGTGGGGTATTTGCAAAAGCAGAAGAGAGCTGGGAAACATGGTGGTATGAGGAGCAAGACCATTTGAGAACAACTGGTCTTTGGGGAAAGCTGCTGGAGATTATTTTGGATCTTCGCTTCTTCTTTTTCCAATATGGGGTTGTCTATCGACTTGCCATCACTGATGATCAAACTAGTATAGGCGTTTACTTGTTATCTTGGACGGTCATTATTGCAGCTGTAGGGCTTTATGTGGCAATTGCATATGCCCGGGACAAATATGCCGCAACAGAACACATCTACTACCGACTAGTTCAGCTTCTTGTCATTGTGGTTATAGTGCTTGTAATTGTCTTGCTGCTGGAATTTACGAATTTTGTACTTACCGATCTTATAAGAGGTCTCCTGGGTTTCATTCCAACAGGTTGGGGGCTGATATGCATTGCTCAGGTACTTCGGCCCTTTCTTCAGTCCACTGTTGTTTGGGATACAGTGGTTTCGTTGGCTCGGGTGTATGATATGTTGTTAGGAATCGTTGTGATGGCCCCTGTGGCACTGTTGTCATGGTTGCCCGGGTTCCAGTCAATGCAGACAAGGATCTTGTTCAATGAAGCCTTCAGTAGGGGACTTCAGATATCTCGTCTGATAACTGGGAAAAAGTCTAACTAAGCTATCATCCGAGGTAATTTCACATCCCATATTTTTGTTCAACATAACATCATATTTTATCAATGCTCGACTGAGGTTGACATCATGCATCTGTTCACTTTGCGTGCCTGAACATTGGATTGTCTTCATGTTTTATATTATACCATGACAAACTCAAGAAATGTGCTACTGATCTATTGTCAAGTCGTCACCATAGTATAAAAGACAATCCAAAGACTAAATTTTTTGCTTGGTTCAAGTTTTTATTACTTCAATTTTGATAAATGCAGTATATTATATATTTCTTGAAACCTTTTCACTTCAATCTGATTCATCATGCATGCCAAAATTTATAGTCCTAAAACACTCCATTCATTATACTTGTATTGATATTACTTGTGTATGTCGTAAATGTTATGAATCCTAAATTTGGTGTTTTTTTTGTAAGTTATACGAATATCCTAGGTATAGTGAGAGTCATCTCGCCTTAGCTCAAGTACTATGTTAGTGGATATGATTCTCTAAAGCATGTGGGGTATGTCAAAACCGGTAGATGCTACCCTGCAGGAGTAATGTGATTACTCCTCTTTTCCAAAACGAGTTTTACTTCCTAATTTGGATACTACTTCCTAGCACGAGAGAAGTGTGAGATTTCAAATTGTAATACTATGCATTGCTTTGAATCTAATGTATGGCTCGTGTGCACGTAACAGTACGGATTCATTTTGTTCTTATGTTCCGATAATATGTATTTTCAGGAGGGACTCGCAATACTGATTCTACGACCAAATGTCAGTGACGCTACAAATGGACAAGAGCAAGAAGAATTTCTGTGCACAATCAGCTTCTGTTCGGGACTGCATTATGCTTACAGAATATGCATACTGTAAGTTGTTCCAATTTGTAAATCCAGATTAGTCTTAATCTCTTCCCTTTCTCTTAATTATCATTTTTTGAATCTTAATTCCATCATTAGCTTCTCTTTCAACTCTTTGATTGATATCTGTTATGATTAGGAAGAGATTTAGAAGGAATTTTCAGACTCTTGACTGTTAGAAACTCACTGATCCAATTGGTTCTCGTGCTTGTGTTTTTACTAATCACAAACTCTTGTTACATCCATGGCAAATGAGAGAATGGTTTATTAAGGATTTTAGAATACAGATATAGATGATATCACGAAGAAGTGCGGCTAGGTATCATCGTAGTATTTTACTAATCCCAAACTATAGTCGGAAAACCTAGGTCCACCCCAGTTATCTGATTAGGCCCGACGTCAACGATGAGTAAAGAAATTGTAATTCTTTAGCTCTACTTGTTGGTCAGATTTTCTTTAGCTATTTCTGCAATGGCAGCCATTGGCTGGATAGTGATCACGGAAGAAACAATGCTGGCAGCTTCTTCTTTGACTTCATACTCAACTGTTGATTTTATGAGGCACGACTCAGTGCCTTTCTCCATTATTTCCAGACGAATACGATATAGAGTGAATCCCAGGTCGAGAACTCCTTCAACCACCTCGGTTTCCTTCACACGCCTCTCGTTGTCAACTACAACGAACTTCTCGTTGTAGTGAGCCAATGGTGCACCTGATTCACGAACAGATTGATGGTTTTAGTTTGGTTTTGCTGCAAATTACAACACTTTGCTCTGTTATTAATATGTATACTATACCTGGTGGAAGTACCAATTTGAGGATAGTGCCAACCCCTCCGTCGCCTTCTACTAACTTGACTCTGTTCAGCATCTGAGGGAGCTTTTGGATCACGAGCTCTGATAGTTTGAGCGTTCCATATAGCTCCCATGCTTTGCTCGCTGCCACGTTTACCTCCAACTCGTGAGAGAGGCTTCCCGACATTTTCTTAGCGGTGTAGGGGTCGAGTTGAAGTTGATGCTTCTTTTTTCGTGTTCATATAAAAAACACAGATGAGGACCGAGGACAAAGCTGGCTAAGCATGGTTTATTCCAATTTGGCCTGCAAAAGATTCTCTATTATGGCCTGACACACAGGTGTGAGGACTGAGGACAAAGCATGGTTTATTCCAATTTGGCCTGCAAAAATTCTCCAAAACCGCCTGCATTTGTATATTTCTGTGTTTGTGGTCCATGGCCATTTCTGAGTCATGAAAATGCCAATACCACTTATAGTCTAGCCTCTACCATTCCCTTGGTTCACTGGTGATTCAAAAAAGGATTGCAACAAACGAGAATGAGACGAGTTTTGTGGTCCCCAATCCCGTTCCTGTAGGACCAGGGATGTCATAGTCTCATAGAGATGGTAACATGGTGGGTACGAGACGGATTTTGTAATCCCGATGTTACGAGGTTAGGGATATAGACATAAACATATATGAATAAGACGTGTGAAATGAGTTAGTATATTATTGATCAATGAGCACTATATTTATACATGAGTTCGGTAACTGAGATGAGAAAGATGCATCTAACAAATTCTTATATTTAGCATCCAATATCAACTACTATAGCAAGATAAGATGAGGACTGAGGTTGCTTCCTTAACAATTCAGGTTTGAATTTTTTTGTCCATTATAGATAGGGATGGCAAATTATATTGAACCCGATAGGGATCTGATGTCCTCGACCCTACAGGGGTGGGGCGGGGCGGGGATCACTAAATCCATCTCGAACACATTATGTTGCCATTTTTATAGGGGGGGAATTTTTCGATCTGACGGGGATCCGATATTCCTGACCCTACAACAACTAAATTATAGGACCCACTCTATACTCGTCTCGTTGTCATCCCTATTTATAGGGATAAAAATGGCGCAGATACGATCCAAATTTTGCAATTCCAACCTTGTTTCTCTGTTGGGTTTGATGCG
>JAYMTO010000810.1:0-10621 GCA_036898065.1 California macrophylla | reverse complement strand
TTTGAGTAGGTATTTGCCTGTTAACGGCCCTTGGCTTCTGGATCAGATGACTAGCCGAGCTTATGTCTCCCAGTTTTCAGTTGATGGTTCTCTTTTTGTTGCTGGGTTTCAGGTACAGTTTATCATGCTTGCTCTTTAGTAGGAATGTAGAATTTAAACCTTTTTTTTCTATGTCAAAGTTCTTAATTCGAAAATCTTTCAAATGTCATCTACAGGGAAGCCGCATTAGAGTATACAATGTGGAGAAAGGGTGGAAAGTTCAGAAGGATATTCGGGCCAAAAGTTTGCGATGGACCGTTACTGATACATCCCTTTCCCCAGATCAGTGTTATCTTGTCAGTTGTTAGTAAAATGTTACATTTATAAATTGCTAGTACCTTTTTATTTGTGCTTATAACATTCAAATATGTATGATACATAAGGTCCCTGGATGCTGGAGTAACTGTCCCGAAATTGGATTTAATAAGTAAAGATGCTTGGTTCCTTCAGTTACTGGTTTACTTATTTTTCCACATCCAAGATCACCATTCTACTTGACACACACATTTTTGATAAATTAATATATGAAAGATATGCAAAAGGCATGACTCAACCACTACATGCATGTTTGTAGCATGATATGTGGCCAGTTTTAAAATTCATATTCTGCTGAGACTTCAACCCTGCTTAATAACTATTCAATATCACGCATTTTGTTCAAGCTTATCAAATCGAATAATTATCATACAAATATAGGATCTTGTATTTTGGGTCTGTTTACGGCTAAAAGGAGAATTTAGTTTACATGCACAAGGTAATGGTCTGCATTTGTCACACATTTACGCACACGAATATAACTAAACAACTTATAAGTGACATATGTTGAACCCTTATCTTGAAATTTAAAATTGACTTATGTGTTCATTGTTGGCCTCTATTTTACATATGCTTGTCAAATATCATGCATTCCTGATGGAGTTTGCGTGCAATTTACAAACAGACATGAAATTAAGATATCTGTGTTTTAGGTTGATATAATTGAAAATTCAATGAACTTGTATACTGTTATTGCAGGTCTATGGCAGCATGTTGCCTATAGTTCATATTGTTAATATTGGGTCTGCTGCAACAGAATCTATAGCAAATCACGGTATGAAGTTCACACTTCACTTTTAGGCTTTGCTAAACATGGCAATCAGTTTAAGAAGATATGTTACAGTTATTTGATGAAATGGAAAAATCGTGCATATTTACTGGTATACTTTCACCAGTTCATAATCATTAACCATCTCGTTTTATGTGAGCTAAATGATACCTTTTAGAGTATTGATTAACACCAAAATATAAAAAATCCAGCCTATTTTTTTTTCTACAGAGAAAAAAGCTAGTCATATCTTTTGATATTTATGGATTTTATGATTTCTGATGGGATGATTCCAATATTGTTTCCACCTTATGATTGTATTTGAGCCATTGCTTTGCAGGTTGCTATAATGTTGCATGTTCCAACATGAATAACATTTGTGTATTTAAAAGGACATATTTACTGCATATGCTCGATTCCACGTGCTTACTCATACATGAATGCACGGTTCGTGAATGTTGATCCCGAAGTCACTATACTACACTTGTGTATAAAATATTACAAGCTAGATATCCATATGCTAGAAAACTGTGTTGTAACTTGTAAACCTTGTTTCACCGGATTGTTTGTCTAGCAATCTGATATGAGAAAGATATATATTTTGTCCCTGCACATTGGCTTTGGCATGGTAATGTTTGCTATTGCGTGCAGGAGATCCATGATGGTTTGGACTTCTCCAGTGATAATCATGGAGGGTACACATTTGGTATTTTCTCTGTGAAGTTTTCAACTGATGGACGAGAAGTTGTAGCTGGAAGCAGCGATGACTGTATATATGTTTATGACCTAGAATCTTGTAGACTTTCCCTCAAAATTGTGGCACACGCTGTAATGTTCTGTCTATGCTGCATCTTTTTAAACAATTGATATATATTTAGCGGTATAAACAATTGATTTTTGTCATGTGCTGCAGTCAGATGTCAACACAGTATGTTTCGCTGATTAAAGTGGCCATCTTATTTATTCCGGAGGTGATGATAACTTTTGTAAGGTAAGAACTTTACACTTTTTGTTTTCTCTATTGAATATGTTACAATGTGTTCTTGCCAATGAATGCGATTTTAATCTATGAGTAGTTGTGCGGTAACGCCATCCATTAGAGCATAAAAAATTCCCTTTGACCAACTTGTGTTTTGTCTTGGTTAAGTCGATCATTTTTTTTTCGGTAAGTCATTTCATGCATCCCATAGGCAAGAATTGTCTGACTCTAGGATAGCTAAGTCATAATCTCCCCGATAATTTCTGCAGTTCAAGCTCATGATGAAGTCTGAATTACACTGATATTACATAGTGATCTCGTGACGATGAACAGTACTTTTGCAATTCTTTCGTGTTGGCACAATAGAGAAATTGGTAATGTGATTTGGAAAGTTTATAGTACCACACTCTCCAAAAGTTGTAGAGGCATGTGCTATTTTCTTGTCTTGTTTACGATACTGCAGCATGTATTACATTGTATAGGTATGGGACAGGCGTTGCTTTAATGCAAAAGGGAAGCCAGCAGGGGTCTTATCAGGACATTTAGAAGGCATCACATTCATTGACAGCCATGGTGATGGTCGGTATTTTATTTCAAATGGTAAAGATCAGACCATTAAACTTTGGGATATCAGGCAAATGTCGTCTAATACTCCGTGGTATGCATACTGTCTCTGGCTTCTTATGGTGCCGATTATTCTCATCTGAAATGTAACTCCACTGATTGCATCATCTTCAATCCAGCAATCCAGGATGGTCTAAGGGCTATGAATGGGATTATAGATGGATGGACTATCCACCTCAGGCAAGAGATTTGAAACACCCGTTTGACCAATCAGTGACTACATATAAAGGTCATTCGGTCTTGAGAACTCTTATCCGGTGCTACTTTCACCTGCATACAGGTAAGCGTCAACTTTGGTACAGCTTTCATGCTCCACATAATTTGATCTCGGTATATATTTGATAACTGTCAATTCTTTTGCTGAAGTGGGCATGGTTACTTCAATACCGAATTTTGAGCTGATGCTTGTTAGACACTTTGATTAACCGTGCTAATTTCCCAAACTACTTTCTTTGCAGCACTGGTCAAAAGTACATTTATACCGGATCGCACAATTCCTGTGTATACATATACGACTTGGTAAGTAATTAGCTCGGTCCCTTCTGCTTTCTATTCACACGTGTAATATTTCCTAGGAAACTGCAAACTTAAGTTCCATAGGCACAAAGGATTTCAGTAAGACAATCTTCTCAAATTTTTATCGCATTTCATGACAAGATCTTCCAAAGTTCATACTCTGGTTTATCGGGTTTAGAAATTTAAAGAATATTAGAACGACATTTCATGTACGACATTTCTAACCTTATTCTCTTGGTCAAGTCATTAACGGAAACATTATTTTTTTGCTTCAGCTAACGGGTGCCCAAGTTGCGGTACTGAATCACCATAAATCGCTGGCAAGAGACTGTACCTGGCACCCTAACAATCCAATGCTGGTTAGCTCTTCTTGGAAGGGGATATAGTGAAGTGGGAATTTCCGGCAATGGTGAAGCACCTGCTCTGTTGAGCATGAAGTGGGTCGGAAGGAGACATTACTATGATGTATGTAGATTGTAGAATATGAACTTGATTGAGTTCATGTTTTGTTCCTTCTGGCACCAGCAGAGAAACTCATACATTACATGTAGCTAATATGATATCATGAGACGGTGGGTTTCATATTAGGCTGTTGATTCTAATTACCATTAGCGCTATTTAGTCGATTACATGCGCGAGAAAATCATGGCAACAGAGAATCATTTACAAACACAATAATGTCTCGCCTTTTTTGGCCATTCATTGATCTTTTTCCTTTTTTGGAGAATATAATATGAAGTTATACATACAAATTGGAGAGCTTGTTCACATCAAATTGATATGTACAGAGACAGGATCAACAGAGAGCAAACCCAAATATGCTTCTATGAAGAGTTTTAAACTAACCCAAAAGAGCCCAGAAAGCTAGCCAGAACCTTCCATGAATGTATGAATTTTCATCTACAAAATGTACATGAGAAAGTGAGGAGGGTTGCATACTCCACCACAGCAGTAACCCTACTTTTGATTAACCAGCTATGTGACCTCTCTCTTATTCTGACTGATGCCACCCTCTTGAGAAGCTGAAACTGAAATCCCTGTCAATTCGAATGCGATGTTTTATGAATGGCGCTGGCCCATACCCAACATTCTTTCTCTCGTGTGAAGTTACAGATCAACCTGAGGGTAAAAAGACACCACATGTTGAACTGAATTGCGCAAGAGAACAAAAACCATCACATTCAATAGCAGTAGTAGATTTGTAAGTAGAGTTTACCTTCCTCTGAAAATGCAACCATGCCGCCAAGCATATCATCATTTTCATCATCTTGCGGTTTTTCCTTTTCAGAGGCTACTGCTGCTGTCAATATCATCAGTTAACCCATGGCTTCCATCATGCTCCAATGCCTCACAATGCTCTTCCTGAAGAAACTGACTGAAATTTACCTCATTGTTCTCGTCTGGTTGCATAACTCCATCTGCAAAAACAATCACTTTGGAATCAACAGGGCCAGCACTTGATGTTGCAACATCGATTAACCCAGCAGGATCCGTGGATGCTCCTTCAGCAAAAGCTCTTTCGACAGACAAGTTATTTTCATCAACACGAGAGCAGACTTTCTTCAAGTACCCGGGTGGAGTTAATGCAATAGATGATGATTTCTGGTCCTTGGCAGATGGCACAGCAATGGGTACTCAGCCGTCGTTCCTGGTAAAACCCATTTAGAGACTGGCAAGTGGGCAGGCATGCTATATGATCCGAGTCTAGAAAACTCTCCATCCTTCTTGATGACCCTAATGACAATTTCAAATTACAATTGCAAATTTCAGTTCAACCAAAATCAATGGGATGGAAGAATAAGTAGACCAGAAAAAGAGTAATTATTGACTTCAAATAGACATATCTATACACCACCAAAGCATCTTCAATATAACTTAATTCTTACCCCCTTCAGAGCTTTCAGTAGAGCTAAGGGATGCAGGCTTTGAGTGACACATAACAGACTCGTCAGTGACCTTGTCTTTAGCTTGATGAGGGTCTGAAGATAACAGAGGATGTTTTCCCTCATTAAGGTCTCTGAAAAAAATAGACAGAAATATTAGATACAAGCTATTCACAAATACAATATTTAAGACATTCTGATTGACAAACACTACAAGTTTCTCCTATGAATGGAAAATAAGTTCGAGCAAACATTGGAATTCCAAAAATTATAATGCAAAGGGACCGAAAGATAATATGAATCTCCATAGGCAAAATACATATAAACCCAGGAATGCCTTTCTTGGACATAAAAACCAAGAAACTATATTCTACACAATAATACCTGAAACTGAATGGCTACATGAAATCAACCCATTAGAAGATGCATGTGTCCAGCTAATAAATAATATAGTGAAAAGCCCTTATTGTTATCAAACCTCAATAAAAAAAATTATCACCACAATAATCATAGAAAATGCAAAATTAACTTCATGAAGAGCACAGAATCAAGACTTGCCATGCTTTCTACTCTAGATAGAGATAGAAAGATTCAAATTTCTTTTATTTTTTCTTCTATTTTCTAAGTATAATTCTCACAACCATCCAAATAAAAATTCCATGAGCTCCAGATCATCTCTTTTAACTATTTTGCACTTTAAGGGCATTCATAGTTACAGGAGCATTAATGAATATAAAGGACATCTCACAACCCACAAGAGGTAAAAGATAAAATGGTTATTACCTGTCACCCCAGTCAGACTTGATGGTATGAAAATGGTCAAAAACAGGCAATAACTCCTTCCACCTCATTTCAACTTCATTTATAGGTACCTTCTCAACTTCAAGCTCACCCTTACATCCTTTCACTCTAGGGGGGTGCATAGTATAGAAACAAATCTAGAACAATCAAGGAGATGGATTACAACATAGTACAGCATAAACAACATGCATCTCAGCAATAGCACAAAAGCTATGGTATCACAACTTCAATGCAAAAGATACCTTTGACTTATGCCATATAGGTAGCCTCCCAGAACTTATTTGTACCTCCGCGTTGGATAAGTACCAGTGTGATTTCTCATGGTGCTTTGACAGATCAGTTTTAATAAACTTCTTCTCCCCAAGCCTGTTATTTAAATTTAGAAAATCAATTCGATAAGTATCCTCACAGCCCGATTTGTTCAATGTTACCCACGCAGAATCTTGTCTTTTGAGGGTACTCCCAACTATACATTCCTCTCTTTCTGGCCAATCTGATCTTTTACATACATCCCACCATTGAACAGGTTCAACTTTAACCCTTAAATCTTCCTCCTGGATTTGCAAAAATGAGCCAGGTCGAGTTCTAGAACTACTATCACTTTGTTCTACCCCAAATGATGGCAGAAATTTATGCTGTATTACATGACCCGATGGAGTATAAACTAATAAATGTTCCAGGGAATTAATTTTTGATTTACCCTGCTGAACACTGTGAAAAATAGAATTATGAAAAACAGCAGCAACTGCCCCAGATGGCACAAAAACCTTCCCCGTTGCAGAAGCAGCAGCATTGCTCACTGTGTTGAGCCAACCAGAATCATTATATTTTATCCTGCTCACCACAGAAAGGACAACAGGTGCTGGGGGTGGAAAAGATTGCCGCGTAGAGATGCAAGATGAAGTAGACCACCAAGGTGAAGACAGAACTGGAAATAATGATGGCTCTTCACCTTGAGACTTATGAGATTGAAATCCAGCATCACCACCAAAAGGAGACAGGATAAAAACATGGCAAGTCCCCTTGGATGAAACAATAGCAATCCACTGGCTATAGTGACTAAAGCATATGTCTTGGATAGTCTATCAAATGAAGAACAGTGAAAAGACAAAGATCTATTAACATAAACCATTTAAGACAGGTATCGTAATAAACATATGAGATTAAAAAGTATACTAACAGCTGATGTTATTCCACGGTGCAGCTTATAAAGATGCACATGAGAAGAGGTCCATTCGTAGTCGTGGGAGCCAGATCCACTATGTTTGCTAGATGGCATGATACGGAAGATATTTATGTTGTTCCCATATACTGAGGCAGTAACCAAAAGGGTCCCACTAGGATCAAAACATAGAGCAGATATTGGGCTGGTATGTGCTTTGAATTGCGATATAACAGCTCGAGAAACGAAATCCTTAATAACAACCTGCAACCACCCATCCAATGAAGATTTACAATTTCACCAAAAGCCAACATACTTGTGGTTGACCAGTTAAGGCTACAATATTTTCTGGAACCTAGGGAATGTCATAGGATGTTGCAGAACAGAGAATAAAGTTATTGCTGTTTCCTTTGTTTAGTAATCATTTCAACTAACGAATATCTACACAATGCTACAAGAAAATAATGCGAGGAATTTCCTGACACGGTTTTTAGCATGCAGCTTATTCCAAAGGAAAATGTTCCAATTTGGTACCAAGTTCCAGCATTTTGTGCCAATTTAGTCCTAAGTTTGAACAAGTTGTTCCAACTTAGTCCCTACATAACTAAATAGGAAGCATTTGTCCAAACTTTAGGACTGCATTGGAACAGAACCGACACACTTAAGACCATTTTGGAACAAAATCTAAAGTTAGGACTAAATTAGAAGGAAAAAACTCATAAATTTAGGACTAATTTAAGACATTTTCCTATTCCAAACAATAGATAAACGTTAATTTCAAGCTCACACTATTAATTTAAAGGTTTAAAGGCCTACGCTAGAGGAAAATAGAGATTTTCATCTGCATGAACAGGACATTCAAGTATTAATGCTTCTAATATCCAGTATTATACTAACCATCCCTGCATTATCCATTTCTGCCCCTGCAAATCTACCAGCTTTCCAAATTGAATTTGAAGATACTGGAGAATTAGACCCGTCAGGAAGCCGTTCTTGACGGTACTTGGACAAAGTTTTGTATCCCATATCACCAAGGTTAATTATGCCAGCTGCTAAATGCTTGCTAGACTCCATTGCATAACGAGCCATCAAACTACTGCTGCCTGGTGATGTTGATGGACTAACACCCGGAGAAGGAGTAAGGTTTTGTGGGCTTAAGCGCCCAGTGGTAGACATTAGTGGGTTATTGGAAGCATAAGCTAACCACCTTGGACCCACTGCCATAGGACAATAACCGACATTAACCCCAATTGGTCCTTGTCCCGCCAACTGAGGAACTGGATATGTGAGAACACTGAATTTACTCTCTAGAGTGAGGGCGTCAAAGCAGTATATCTGCCACAGAAATTATGAAGCTGAATCAGCCATTAAATAATGTTACAATACTATCTTTGGTCAAATAAGAAATAGACCAACTTCAAATCATGAACTGAATGAAAATGCTTACTGCAATTAAATTTCATGATAGTGACCTGTAGCATGAGAATAGAAAGAAAATATAGAACTTACACAATTCAGTTAAATTTATAATTCCAAAACTCTACACAGTTTGTAGGAGGAGATAATTATTTTAGGTTTTACATAATAAAATCAGGCCTTGTCCAGGGAATATTAACAATAATTTCCATCAAATATACAAATGTAGCATAAATAATATTTCTATCTTACTATCTTGGTTGCACCAAATTCTACTGAATGTCATATTAGTAGCTTTACCTGTGTTGCAAGACCCACAGCTACTATCCGAGGACTGCATCTAACCATACGCACAGCTGACCGGAATCTCAGAATGTGCACGTACGAGTGAGACCTCAAAGAGTAGAACTGAACAGCCATTGGAGAGTTTGCATGGTTTCCAGATTGAGAATCCATGTTACCATCTCTGCCCACCCCACCCAAATTGCTAGGAGTCTGGCCAACGCTTACACCATTTGTGTCTTCCCCGGCAACAACCAGCAATAAAGGATGTGATGTGCTGAACCCCTCATCCCCATCAGACTTTGCGGGGAAGGGCTGCATCTGCAAAAATGTGACTGGACCATCACGCTTCGAAACCAGTTCACTGAATTTAGAAGCATCATCAACATCAAGGACTTGAAAACCATTCTGATAACCAAGTAAGAGCACATGTTTGAATACGGACAGGCCAAGCTCAAGTCTGTCAAACCCAGCCCAGGTCACCTGTGCATCAAGAAAAAGCTCACTAGTAAGTAGATCATCCCACTAGATATGGATTCAGACAGAGAGAAACAACTGCAGAAACCAAGGAATTAAGTTCCTATCTTCCAAAAGCATAATCAAATCAAATGAAAACGCTGAATAACATCCTGTCAACATTACTAATGAACCAAAACTAAAAGGTGACATTAAAAATCAAGGAATTAAGATTCCTATATGTAGATTTAGAAACAACAAAAATAACACAAAAATGCAAGGATACAGAAATTGTACAAAAATCAAAAGAATAGTAAGTGATATCAAAGCATATTCAAATGATGTGCTTTCATATGCTAGGGAACAATGTCCTAAAACATACCAGGTGCCCTCTATGTTAGGTTACTGGTATTTATACAAACTAAGGCATGTCTAGCTTTTAAGTTCAGTAATAAGCATTATTCAGGCTTCTACAATCAACTAGCAACCCCAATCGGCTTGAATACATATATAACTAATTAGGCATAAATGCACTCATAACTGAACTATGTTATGACAAAGTTCTAATGCAACTGCACTGATCAAGCACTTAAGAAATCTGTAACACTTCAACATGAAAAGAAATCCGACGGCAAGATATATTTATACCTGAGGTGCTACTAGACAAGGACTAAGAACAATAACTTTTTTCCCATTGCCTTATAGCACATTAGATAATACCATTGCAGTTCTATATGTTGATCAAATGTTTACTAGTACTATCATGACTGTCTAACATGCGACTACAGGTGGGTATCATTTTACCGTTCAACCCCAACAATTACCAAATAGGCAAGCTAAAAACACTATATAGATCATTTCCATTTAAGCAGATAGGATGATTACCATTTTTCAACAGACTCACCAGGAGGTCATAATAAGTTTAGCAGTACTGATGGATCACCTAAATTCCAGATTTTCCACCATCCCAAATCCTAACACCCATAATTAAGGTTTGATATTTCCTAATAAATTCACACTATGCACTAATTCATAACAATGTCTTACCTAAATTTCATCATGAAAAGTGGATAACTAAGAACTTACCTTTTCAGTTCCCCCTCTTTATCCTATAAACTAGTTAAAAGTTCCATTCCAAAACAAAAGGCTTAACCACATATATAGGTATCAAAAACAGTAACGATGCTATACAGATAAAGTTCAAAATCGTCAGAGACCTGATCCTTGAGTTCCTCAGAACCGGAAGAAATGGAAGCGGCGACGGAGGCACTGGCGGAGCGGACGGAGGAAGCTACCGTACTCGCATTCGTCGAAACCGTCTTGAGGCACGAAGAGATAATCCTGAACGAACTAGGCAACAATCCGTTGTTCCTCCCCTT
>JAYMTO010000809.1:0-10625 GCA_036898065.1 California macrophylla | reverse complement strand
GTACTATGTTAAAGATTAAATAGGTACAAACTATGTTAAGAAATATCTTATACGTGGTAACTATAAGAAATCAATCATAATAATACAAAAATATGGTATTTAATATATACAGTCTAATTGATAAGAGGCAAAGAAACCTATTTTTTTTAAAAGGCAAAGAAACCATCTTTAAAAGATTAATTTACAAATAGTTTCATAATCTTATATATGTTTTGAAAAACTATTGACATTTAATGTTTTAGGTAAGATGCAACTCATTGAAAATATAAATATATGACAAAAAGTATCATCTGAAATATGTGCCCCAACAATATGCAGTCTCTGCTTCCTTATTGATTCCGATGTTGGCAACTTGGAATCCATCACCTCAGCATAATTCACAAAGATTTCTGTCAAAGACAAGCTTTACCTTATCTGCATTTGAAACAATTCGGGAGCAGCTGAGTTACCATGTGAAGTAGTAATAAGGAAAGAGATGATAGGATAAGAATTACCAGTTGATATGCATTAGCCATGATGGAGTGGATGAGAACTCATGGGAAGGATACCGAATTCCCAATCAATTTCCTAAGCAATTCATATAGCTAGCAATTCATGTTGTTGCAGATTTTGAAGCTTCTTGTTTGTGAAATTGATGCAGAACTAGTCAAAACAGTGTTCTTCCTGGAAGTGTATAATGGCAGTAATACATTGTCATTTGTAACTGAATACCGAATTCTATAAAGGTGAGCTGGTTCGGGTATTTAACCAATATTGTTTCAACAAGTAATTGACGAGTACCTGAAAATTTTCGGCCATTTTCCCTAGATAATATCTCCCGAGAGGGGTGGCCTAGTTCGCGAGACTCCCACAATTGTGGAATTTTGGAGAAGGTAATTTATGCAGGCACTCTTACCCCAACTTTTGCAGAGAGCAAAGGCTGTTTCCATGAAATCCCATTGGAGCCACCAAGAAATGTAATGAAATATGGAATCTTAGGGAACTCGCCAAGTTATAGTTGGAAGAGGGACTGGATACTGCCCTTTCATAAGTCCAATCTCCAACAGAAATCCAAAGGTGTATAAAGGAGCACCAATCCCCAATGAATTAAGCACGCCCAATTGATTGTCACCTTGTAAATGAAAACAGAGAAAAAATAAAAAGGGAAAATATTAAAACAAAGATGTTTCTAATATTCAAAGCAAATTTCAGAAGCCAATGAGATGAATCAAAACCTGGCAGAGACTTTGAAAAAAGATTTGGATATTAGAAACAACCATATTAGAGTTACAATGCCGTAAAAACAATTGAATAGCAGAGGCGTTACCGTTCTATTCCATCAAAGACAATATGTGTATCGGAAGGTGTACTTCAAAGCCTCTCATGGAACTACTTTTTTCTTGATCATATTGATGAAGTCTTGCTTACCAGTAATCTTGACAGGAACAAATGCCACTATCAAAATGATGATAGCGGTGAGCATCTCGAACTACAATATCGCGCTTTGATACTTCAGAAACAAATTTAATCCAGTTATGGCAGTCATTACACACACGAAGATTCTTAATCACACATATGGGAATCGCACTAGGCAAGCTAAGGAGTCCAAAAGCAATAGCCAGTTTCTCGCTGTGAATGTATTCAGTTGGGTCCTTCTGCCCTCTCTCTGCATCATTCAAAAGGCTAAAACTGTCCTGTACATAACCAATTTCAGCTGCTCTTTCAGTTAGATCTTCTAAATATTCATATATTTTATGTGCTAGAGGATGAAGCCTATCACCAACAAAGAATGCATGAACTGAGTTGTTTACTTCGATCCAGCTACGGCCAGGGTCTTTCTTTATGCCCCTGCTTTTCATCATTTGCCTTGTCTGATCTCTAAGACCCCATTTCCTAGCAACGGCATATATATTTGATAGCAAAACATAAGTTGATGAGTCTTCAGGTGCCAACTCTAGAAGATGATGGGCGGCAAACTCTCCGATTTGTGTGTTCTTGTGAACTGCACAAGCACTTAAGAGAGTTCTCCAAACCATTACATCAGGTTTAATTGGCATTTTCTCTATAAAAAATTTTGCATGGTTCAAAAGGCCAGCTCGACCTAGAAGATCAACAACACAAGCATAATGTTCAGGTTTTGGCACTAGGTCATGCTCTGTGCTCATGGACTCAAAGTAACCTATCCCCTCATTTACCAAACCAACATGGCTACAAGCTTGCAGAATTCCTACAAAGGTGACATGGTCTGGCATCACACCAAACCGTTTCATTTCTTCAAAAAGATTTAAGGTTTCCTTTCCGTACCCATGCTGAGAATAGCCTGTGATCATTGCATTCCAAGAAACGTCACTTTTCTCAGTCATTTCAGAAAACTCTCTCCTGGCATCATCAATGCTCCCACATTTCGCATACAAAGAGATCAAAACATTAGAAGCCTCAATATCTGAACTGTATCCCGTTTTTATAATCATGGCATGGATCTGCTTGCCTTGTTTTATATTTGTAATATTACCAGCAGCGCTAACTGCAGAACCAAATGTGAACATATTAGCTTCAACACCAGCTCTATTCATTTGAGCAAAAACATGCAATGCTTCATCAGGGTACCCACTTTGGGCAAATCCTGATATCAATGTGTTCCATGAAATCTTATCTATAACATCAATTTGCTGAAATACTAAATATGCTTCTTTTAATCTGCCACATCGAGCATAAAGACTAACAAGAGCATTTCCAATTGAAAGATCCCCTCTGTAACCAGAGACACATGACAGAGCATGTATTTGCCGCCCCTGATTGAGGAATGGAATACCAGCACACGCAGTCAGCGCACTTGAAAACCCTATATTATCAGACTGAATTCCTCTGCTTAGCATCTCTGCAAAAAGTATAAGAGCCTCAGAAAAGAAACCATGCTGTGTGTACCCAGCAATCATAGCCGTCCAAGAGACAACATCTTCATCAGTGAGTTCACTCAGAATTCCACGAGCTGTATCTAGTTTTCCATTCTTAGCATACATATCTATGAGCACGCTGCATACGTACACATTTAGCTGATAGCCAGTTTTTATAATTTGAGCATGAACTTGCTCTCCTAAAACAAGATCTCCTGAAGTACATGTTCTCAAGATACTTGGATAAGTATATTGGTTAGGTATCATGCCTTCAGTTTGCATCTGTCTAAATATCTGAAATGATCCTTCACTATCACCTGACATACAGTAGGCTGCAAGTATCGAATTCCATAGAGTCACATTTTTTTTCTCCGTCGTAAGGAAAAATCTATCAGCAGTTCTTAGATCAGAGCATTTCACATAAAGATCAAGTAGAGAACCTTCAACAATGAGATCTGACAAAATTCCTGCTTTTATTGCATATGAATGAAGTTGTGTTCCCTTATGAAGAGCCCCAACCGACGCAGAGGCACTCAAGAGGCTTGCAATTGTAACATAGTCAGGATTCAAGCAATCAAGCTGCATTTTCCCAAATAACTCAAGAGCGTCATCACTGAATCCATGCTGAGCTAGCCCAGAGATGAGTGAATTATATGAAACTTCATCCCTGGGTTGCAGTTCATTGAAGATTTTTTCAGCAGATACAAAGTTTCCCCACCGGCAGTAAAGTGTAACTAGTGCATTGCATACAAAAGTTTGGGAAGAAAATCCCCACTTGAAAACTAAGCCATGAAGCTGCTCTCCCAGCTCAAATAACTCTATTTTGGTACATGCACTCAGAACACTTGAGAATACATAAGGACTAGGGAATACTTCAGCCATATACATCTCACAGAATAAGAGAATGGCTTCTTCTTCATGTCCATTTTTAGACAAACCAGTTACCATGGCCACCCAAGAAAAACTCTCTCTTACACATATATGATCAAAAACCTTTCTAGCATCATCAATGAACCCACTTTTGGCATAACAATCAATCAAGGGATTACACACAAGAGTATTAGTACCCAAACCATCACAAATCATCCTACCATGGATTTGTTTAATACAGTCAAGACCAACTTCCCCTCCAATACATGCCTTTAAAACTGCAACAAAAGTGGTTTCATCAGGACTCGCATTTTCCTCCATCATTCTCCTAAACAGACCAAATACTTGATCGTCACACTTCTTGGCACCAAAAGAAGATATCACTTTATTCCAAGAACATACACTTCTGCTGGGCATATCATCAAAAACCTTGATTGCAGCATCATGATCACCAAGTGCAAGATAGATATCAATAATTTTATCACACAATACATTTTCCCCACCAAACCCAGATTTCAAAATCCTTCCATGGAGCTTCTCCATATCTAGCAAAGACCCAGAACTCAAACACCCCTCTAGAAGACACAAATAGGTGTGGCAATTGGCACTGACCCCGCGCAGTTCCATCAAGTGAAGAAAGTTAATACCTTTTGAATACCCATCACCCAATCCATGGGTAATCGCCATGTTAACGAAACCCCTCTGCAAAAAAACTCAGAGAAATGAGTAAATGGAGCAGAAGTTGGAAGAGGACTTTTGACAAACAGTTGGTGTGCATTACCGTTGGTCTGGAGATGATTTGGTGACCGAGTGTGCTCAGGCAGTGATGTACCATTGGAAATGGAAAGGACCCAGAAAGGGACGATGATGATGTTGCGGTAGGAACCATACCTGAATTTCATGAGCTCTTTCTTCACATATGAACAAGGAAGCAGAAAAAGGTTGTCAGTCCAATGTAAAAAATCATTGTCCCAAAATGAATTGGATAAGCTTTAAAAAGGTTTGAGTTTGAGACCACTGATAAGCTTACCTACTTATGGAGCCAAATAGTAAATATCATAAAATTTAGGGTAATGATTTCTGATTTGATGTTCTTCTTCTCAAATTTGCAATTTGATTTCGATAAACAAGTTACGATTTTAAGTCTTGATTGTTTTTGTCTCCGTCGCATTTAATGTGATAATAGGTAAGGCATTAGTTCAGTTTAGTTGAGTAACAATATTTAGTTTGGTTACGTAATATTTCATGTTTGGGTTTTATTTGAAGCATATGAATTTTGATTCAGCCTTTTAATTTGTTGGAAAATTAAGGCATATTTTCGAGTTGTATAGCCTTATTTTAAGAGATAAAATAATAATTTATTTGTTATTTCAATTCTCATTTATATTATTTCTGACTAAAGGAGAGTTTCTACTTCAGTCAACACAAACCTTGACCTTGAGCAGTTACTACAAGGAGTTCACAAACCTGAACTGATTTAGCCTTAATTAACCTTCATCAGTCACTGTTTTCACATTCAAACCATATCAATCTTCTTAGTTTCTGGTTTAGTTAATATGATGTTAAGTGCTCATAATTATACACCATCCACTTCCTTTGCTCAGAAAGTTTGACTATACCATAGCAATCTCATATAATTATCAACTATAAGATTAATACATTCAAGGATTGTTTCTATCTTAAATCACTACATACAACATATCAAAGATATGAAAAATGCCCAAAGATAGCAACTACACATTGATTCTGAATCCAAAGAATATCATTTACTTTAGCAAAAGAATGGAGTAAACAATTCTTGGAAATTTATAATAAGAATGAGGTTTCCAGTTGCATGAATAGATAACAACACATGATTGAAATTTTACGTTATGTTATTTCTGTGTTGCCTCAGTTTTGTATCAACCAACACATACACTCTCAACAGATGAAATGCAGGAGTATATCAGAAATTCAGTTGAAACGTGTTTCAGGCTTTGAACTGCCATTCCCTTCGGCACATTGGGCAATGTGCTTGAGAAGTCTGTGAGTTCACCCATTTCAATATGCAATGAAGATGGAAAGCATGGTTGCATACACCCCAAACTGCAAAAGCAAACACGCTAGTGTCAATATCTAGTTGTCGGCATTACTCAACCACGTGTCTATGTATTTCGCTATATATTGGGTCTGGACTTCCCATACATTTACCAAACAATCATGGATGGTTGTCAGATCAATCACCAGGTCAAAATGGAGAAACTAATTCAAGACCAATGTTGCTAATGAAGGGATAGACTAACTATTCAATATGAAAGGCAACAAAATACTCTCCCCGTCCTAAAATAAGTGTCCACTTTCTCTTTAACGAAGTAAATTATGCATTGTTTATCAGTAATATCCTTGTATGAGTTAGTTATTGCCATAAGTGGTATGGTGGGAAAGTGAAGCACATGGGATATGAATATGTAACATAAGCAACTTACTCAGAGGGCAGTCATCTCCGGGGAGTTTACAATCAGGACAACAGCCATCAAAGGCCATTCTACAAATCCCACAAGTTTCATCCTGGGCATCCCAAGTCCATGAAGCAACAGCATGCCACCTGAAAAACAAAAGAATTAATAATCGTGTCCCCTAACAACAGAAAATTACATACGAAATAAATAATATGACCATGATGCAGTTAAAGCATGAAATATCAGAAGAGTGACAAGGTTTCCCCCGATCTTATAGACCTTCAGTCACGAGCCAACCAAAATAAGTAATGAAACTAACATTCAAACATGATTAACTACAATTCTTCAAGAGAAAATTGAGAAAATATGCTTGGAAGTGTCGGAAATTAGATTTTCATGCTCAAGAGTCACAAATTTGAAAATTATGCATATTTTTGTCAAACTCGCAAAAATACCTTTCCGTGAAAATTTGTCGAAATTGTGTATTTCCTGTAGCTTGCCAAAGATAAGCATATTTTTCAATGACTCTTGGCCATAAAAATCAAAATTCTGACACTTCCTAACATATTTTCTCAATTTGTTCTTACTTGTTAAAGCTGTTTTTTTTCTTCCTTAATGTTTGATTGTGACATTGTGTCGTGTTTTATTCTATCATTTCATTTCTTTCTCAAATATGGAAATAATGCTTGAATGAGTATGTTATATGTATTTGTCTATAGATTGGTAATGGGTCATCTCGCTTGGGTTCTTTTGTTTTGGTAGAAATGTAATTTGGTGGAGCCTTTGAGGTCTGGTAATGGGAGACCATTTATTCCTATTGTCAGAAGTGGACAAATAGTGCCGAGCTTTATAGGTTTACAAACACATTTGCGTGATGACATCAACAAGAATGATACCCGGCTGAAAATATTTTCTGGCACTGCTAATCCTGCACTTTCTCAGGTGAGCTTTCACTCTGCCATCTCTTGCTTTTCTTCTTCTTTTGAACATCAGACTTGTAAGCTGGTGGCTAACTGGGAATACAGAAAATACGTTTGAAATGTTTTTTTAAGTATAATCTTATCATTAGCAAGGTAAGTTAAGGGTTATTCACCAATGTGATGATTAAGAGAAGTGGTATGGTCATTAGCTGTGCTTTGAATTTTGAAAGGAACCTATTTAACAGGAGTTTGGTGCATGATCAGGTTCTTAGGTGAGATAAAGAGGATGCTGCTGTGCTGGTGTAATGATTTTAGTATTTGCAGATACTGTTTATATTTTATTTTTAAAAGTAAACAGTAGATCATGGATTTCTAGATGTAAAATGGGTGCTTTGAAACTTGTAAATACTTATTTTTGGAGTTGTAAGCATGGTTGGGCTGAAGATTCAGCAATCATAAGGATTGAATGATAGGAATAACTAGAAAGGTCTGGAGCTGTGGTTTAATTACTAATAAAAGATGTAGATGTATATCAGTCTACATTTAGTTATGGACTAAAGCAAAGTAAATATTAATGTGTGTGTGTGTGAGAGAGAGAGAGAGAGAGACTAATAAGTGTTTAATTTTATTATTGGGCTACATATATTGGCTTGAATGACCCTTATTAAAGGTCATGATATTTTTTTCTGAGCACTATTTATATTTTTCTGGTACATTTTTGTGATTCTTATAGGAGATTGCATGCTACATGGGCTTGGAGCTTGGAAAAGTTAAGATAAAACGTTTTGCTGATGGTGAGATTTATGTTCAACTGCAAGAGAGTGTTAGAGGGTGTGATGTATTTCTTGTGCAACCCACATGTCCTCCTGCCAATGAGAATCTCATGGAGCTACTGATTATGATTGATGCTTGTCGAAGAGCATCAGCCAAAACTATCACCGCAGTAATTCCATATTTTGGATATGCAAGGGCTGATCGAAAGGTAAACACCAGATAGTAAGTTGATGAGTTGTGTATGTACTTCAACTCATTTTTTGTAGACCCAAGGATTGAGCATTATAAAAAAATTGTCTATTTTTTAAGTTCTAGTCCAGTGCATACTGAACCAGGAACCATCTTATTTCACATCTTAGGAAAGAGACATGGAGAGTGACTCCTTTCTCACCAGTCTAATATTTTGAAAGTTTTATGGGTTTTTTTCTAGGCACATTTGTTATAAAATTATGATATAAGACTGTTATTTATACCTTGGGATCTATACAGTAGCTAGGTTTCTGTAAGTGTGCTGTCACCATTGTAACTGTTTAGGAAAAAAATGTGATTTAAGAATTATAAAAACAAAAAACTGTGATAATTAGTCATATATGCATGTAACTTATATAGAAAAGCTTCTGTGTTCACGAGGAAAGCAGGTATCCTGTAATTGTACCTTCAATGATTGAGGTGTCTTGTGAATTTACTTATTCCTTGCCTCCATGCATTGCTTTTTAGACTCAAGGACGAGAATCCATTGCAGCCAAACTTGTTGCAAATTTGATTACAGAAGCAGGTGCAAATCGTGTTCTTGCTTGTGATCTTCATTCTGGGCAGTCTATGGGTTATTTTGACATACCGGTTGATCATGTATACGGTCAGGTAACTTTTCTATTAATGTTTTCATACCTTTCATGTAATAGAGAGACAAGGTTGTAGGAGTTTGAGATGTATGTAGGGCATCTGATGGAACCACCTAACTAGCACTAGAAGTGAGAGAAGTCCGGTGGAGTCCATGGCTTGATTGCTTTATTGGATTATTAAATGACAACCTTGTTTCTTTTTGCGTTGTAGCATGTAATACTTGATTACCTTGCCAGCAAGACAATATGTTCTGATGATTTGGTAGTGGTCTCACCCGATGTTGGTGGAGTTGCTAGAGCACGTGCTTTTGCCAAAAAGTTATCTGATGCACCTCTAGCCATTGTGGATAAGCGTCGTCAGGGGCACAATGTTGCTGAGGTAATATCCACACAAATGAACTTAGTTAAGGTCATATTAAGTAATACTGCCAATATGTTAATCTAATTGTGAAATATAAGCCGGACATGTAACCATTTTCACATCCTTATGCTATGAACCATAGAATTGAAAGCCTACCCCAATTGATTGGGGAAATGACCAAGTTAAAGAAGAAGAATGTGGAAGCTTTCTTATCAAATTAACATTTTCCTGGGGGCTATAAAATACTTCAGTTTGTAAAATGGTAAAGACTCGATTTTAAATGGAGTTGAGCTAGGATCTTGAAACTTGCATATTGACAGTTTCTGTAACTCCGTTAAGAGTCAAATTAAAGACACAATTTTTTAACTCATAGTTTACCGAAATTCCAGACAAGGTTCAGTACTTGTGATACCAAAATCTTTTGGCAGTGAGATGAAATGTGTTACAACTTTCAGTTTAAGGTCACTTTTAGTTGTAAAAAATTTAAGTTCTCATTTATTCACTGTAAGATTTCACAAGTTTCATGAAGGTTTTTATTCAACCAGGTCCGGCATACATCTTGTTTGTATCTTTACATGTTGGCCGAATCTTATAAAGTTGAAAAGAAAAGGGGGCTTCCACTCTCAATAGTGACTATGCTCCTATTTTTCCGTATTATTTTTGGCATGAGTATAATGTAGTTTCACACACATTGTAAATAAAATAAGCATGTCTTTCTGGCATTGTTTTCTTAGAATTACGTAATATTTTCTTCCTGATACTAATATATGTTTCGAATGTCATATTGCAGGTGATGAATTTGATCGGTGATGTACATGGAAAAGTAGCAGTTATGGTAGATGACATGATTGATACAGCCGGTAATTATACTTTCATATTCCATATCAATTAGAAAAAGGAGAATTCATCTACACAAGTGGTGCTAAGTAATATAATACGATAACACTAATAAGAACATGCTCATTATGTTATGATATTGGAAATGTAATGAATGATTATTATCTTTGCTCAGAAAGAAAAGAAGGAAGAAACAAACATAAAATTGGAAACTGAAGTTCTTTTATGTTAGCACGGTATTTTTCCTTATTGCTTCCTCTTTCTCAAATAAGGTGTATTCTTTTTAATTTGGTTATATGAGAGCCTCAGAAGTATGCTTATAAATCCAATATTTAATCTATCCGTAAAAGTATGGTTTCTGCCAAACATGCATGCAAAGATAAAATGTGTTCTCTTGACCTCATGCACTGGAAGTTCAATTCCTCAAAAGTCCTAGACAGTAAATGACTCAATGAACAATAGTTATCCTAGTATTAGAGCCCTTTGCATCCCCAAATTCCCTGTCCTACCATTTACCAAAAGTATCCAACAAGGACAAGCCAAGAAGAAAGCCAGGATCAACTGAATGATAATGTTATGTGTAAATAACACATGAGGGGGAACGTTGAGAATATATAAACTCATATTGGAAAGAAATAAGAATAAAATGTTACCTATAAAGGCTAGGGTCACACCCAACTAATAAGGTTGACCTTTTAGTTGTGGAGCCC
>JAYMTO010000808.1:0-10632 GCA_036898065.1 California macrophylla | reverse complement strand
TAGGAATATGCTATGAGTTTTGGTCTTATTTCGAATAAATGTGGAATAAAAAAATTATTGATATACAACTTAGATGATAGATTAGTCTTTTGAGTCAAGTATGGTGTCCAGTTTATTTATCATGGGCTTCATCCGGTGCTCTTCGTTTGGTAAGGCTCGATTCTCCCTAACAAATTGGTATCGAGTCTTGGTTAGCTAGGTTGATGAACCTGATTTACACGTCACATCAAAGTCAGATGAGCCAGATCAATGAGATCAAGTCATAATTCTTGACATCAAAATCAGGTGGGTCAGATTAGTGAGATCAAATAATAATTTGTGATGAATTAGCGGGTGAGTTAGCATATCCAATAGACATAAGTCATCATGGGTTAACACATCCAAGTAGGAGCTCATGTCATCGTGGGTTATTAGCATATCCGGTGAAGATCAGGACATAATGCTACAATGGGTCAACAAGTGAATTTGTAAGGTTTGAGTTTAGATTTGAGTTTAAGGGAAGAGTCAATATAGAGGGGAGATTTGTTAAAACTAACCAAATGATTATATACAACTTGGACCCGGTTCTCCCAACACGCAGAGAAAACGATTTGGAACAAGTTGGTGATTGTATTCATGAGTTGACATTAAGCTTATCTCCATCCATATTGAGATGGGTCCTGATTTTTGGAGGTGGAGCAGAAACAAGGCAAGATCAGTCCCTCCTGAACTGTAGAGACCATAGAGACTAGAGACAATGAGTGTGTAGTATAATGATATAAACTATTTACATATCATGTACCAATAGACAGTAATGGGGATGCAGATTTGGAGATACATAGTGTGCACTATCAAATTACAAGAGCCATTACACAAACATGCAACATGAGGCTTCACTTTAATTCCACCCCTCAGAGCTGGCAACAAATTTCCATGGATCTCTTTAGTTCCCACAATTCCACTAACTCCTACATACTTCCAACAACTTAAGTCTTTGTTTTTTGAAATCTTTTTCTCTTTCTCGGTTTGTATTATGTTTGGTCCATCTGTCAGTTAGCCAAATGTTGGATTGGATTGGATCGGATATGATTGCAGGGATTGCGGGTATGGAGCGGGTTTGTGATTCCTAACCCGTCTTTGTAAGAGTAGGGATCGGATTTGAGGAATTTTGCCTCCTCATAGGAATGGGAACATGACGGCTAGTGCAGATTTTGTGATCTCCAATCATGTCCCTGTCGAATTAGAAATATCTTATATCCGTCGAATTCAAAGTATTTTACCACCTTTATTAGTTTGGATCCACTACAAGAAAATTAGCACATTATTATATAAACCAGCATAAAATCTGGTTGCTAGATATTGTAAACATGTGCTTAGCTTACCTGCCAAATCACAAATCATGCTTTTTGCCTTTTCTAGTCTGTCTTGTATCAGTATGACTAAATTATTGCATGCACATATTTGATAGAAAAGCATATGTTAAGTGGTAAACCTTGTTTGGAAGGGAGGAAAAGAAAAGGAAGCACAGAGAAAATTTTGGAGAATTGCCGAGTTCAGAAAGTCATGTTCAAGTGTCTCTCTTCCTTTTCACCTTCATTAACATGTGTAATAAAGTAAAGTAAAATATCACAAACTAAAGTTGTGAATCACATTGTCAAAAACAATTACATCTTTAAAACATGTCTTAAGTCATTTTTATGGGTCCATTTTAGTTGTAAGTTTAAAGCTAATTCTCATTTTCCCAGTTAAGGAGATATAAGGTATACAATATGCAACAAAGCAAGCATCTTCTGCACAAAAACATGTTTTTTTGACCATTATAAAACAGTAATTTCATATGAAATCAATTAACCAAAACAATAAAACAATTCAGATAAAGTTGGCCGACTTGTAAAAGATTATTTCAGAATAAAACAAAAATGAGAAAATGGAGAAATATTAAGATGGTAAATGCCTTGCATAAGTAATACTAAGCTATAAGCAAATGTTTACTGTCTCAACATTGCATGATAAATAATGTTTCTCTAATAATTAAAACCTAGTATGTCCTTGTGGCACAACTTCATCAGTCAAAGCCTCCACAAGAGACCCATCACACCGAATTCAACATGCAATGGTGATTCAAATCAACAGCTTCTCAATGCCATCCTGCAATTTAATAACCATACTCCAATCAGAATTCAGAGGGCAGATTAGGATTAAGATAGGTAAATATGCATTTGTTTACGTACCTTGAGTTGTTGTATCTGGGATTTCAGCTGGCTAGCCTCATTGGTTGTAACAGAACAAGCAATAACAGGCCTTGTGACTCCACAAGCCCTACCAAGTGCTTGCTTTGAAGGGACAAATACATATGGGACGTTCTACAAAGATCATATATAATGGTTTAACATAGATCTACCAACACTCCTAAGCAGTTAGAGAACTCAAAAAACTAGTTCTGAAGAAGACTAGCAAGAAAACACTTCAATCATGAGAATTTGGATAATAAAGTCATTGCATATGTAACTCAAAACCAGAATATAGTCTAGACACAGATTAAAGTCTTTGGACTAATATGCAAAAGATAAAGAAAATGAATTGCATAAGTGTCTTTCAAGAGGTCAATGAATGAACTGATTGCTTGCAGTTTTATCATTCAAGTGAAAAAAATAGATGACACAATATGCTTCATACATAATGCTAACAAGACAAAAAAAACAGAACTTTTCATACACCATAAACTGATCATGTTTAAAAAAGAGATACGCAACTATTAATAACAGTGGCATAACACCAGTAGAATAATTAGAATCCTTTCCTACCATTGAATCCCATACCATCAATAAACAATCTATCTAGCAAGCTAAAATGCATGTTTACTAGTTCTAAAACAAGCAAGTCATTTAGCAAAAAAAACATAATTTAGGCAAATGCACAAACTGGAATGCAGATGAGAGAAAAATCATAAATTTCATGGGTTGGTTATTGTGTGCAATGTCAGATATTTCTAAAATCTTAACATTTATTAACCACATATCAAACAGAACACCGATATAACTAACGTAAGAATAGTTTCATGGTTGAAACAAACACTTTTAATCGGATTACCTTGTCCTCAGCTAGTAGGGGAAGATGCAACAAGATCTCCAGCGGCTCTGTATCAGCGGCCATCACAACGAACTCCGAAATACCTCTGTTAAGGGTCTTCGTAGCTAAAATGATCAAACCAAGGAATCAAAATCAGTTGCCACAGAAAAAAAATACATGCCCCCAATTACATACAAAATGGCTTACAAATCCATAACAAAAAAATCGTCACCTTCATTGGCTCCCTTTTTGAGCTGCTTGTAGTTGGCAGCTTGCTGAATAAGATCGAGTATCGTTATCGATAGCTGCGCATCAGCCAATGGGTAAGCTTTTGGGTTCACTGCCTCTCCAGTCTGAAAAAAAATTGAATTTTTAAACATGTCATCAGCAACACAAACCAACATAGATACGCACACACCGAATAAAATGAGACCCGAAATCGACAACTGAATCAGAACCAGACTCAGAGAGAGAAGAGAGTACCATTGTAGAGTAGTTGATTGAATGGAAGAGGAAGAGAGAGGCTAGGGTTTTACAGAGTAAAGGAGGACCACGAATTAGGGTTTAAGAGAAGCTCACTCTAACTATCGGAAGCTCAATATATAGGACTTGGGCGGGGCTTGTTTTGGTTAAGACAACGTGGGCCCAATTTCATCGTACCCAGCATAGGCCCAAAACTTAACAAAATTATCCGGACAAGACTCAATATCCTCAACCCATAAGCGAAAAATTTCCAAACTCGACAAAAACCTTATGCCTTCTAACGACAAAAACGAGAATAAAAATTACAAAACTCGTCAAATACTCATCAATACTTTGGTACATAATGATTAAAAAAATAACATTCTTTCTTTCAATTCAATATATCCATACGTGTAATTGTTTATGATGAATTCAAGAGAAAATATATCCATAAACATTTTAATACAAAACATTTTAACTTAAAGAGATTAGAACTGAACTACACTACATGGATCATAAGCTCATCGTCGAAATTTATCATACAAAAGATGCACCACAAGTCCATTTCCCGTGGTAGAAGATAAAAGGCAATATTGGGAATCCACAACGAAGGCTACAGAGTACCATCCATCTCTTGCACAGTCCCAGAAGTTCCTATACATTCTCCCAGAAATGAGATACTGAGTAGCTGACGAGCAGCATCTCCTGTAAAATCTGCAACATCGAAAGAGACAAGTTCTCATAACAAGTTCCTATACATAGAGAAATTCGGTGGCACAAAAACTAGAATCTATATTATTCATATATAGCAGAAACAATTGTAATCTACTTGTACAGTGAATGATGAATGACCATCAAAACAGCTCCCTTCTGTGATCTATGAACTACGGGACATTTTATGGCATCAATGCGGTAATAATAAACAACACATCTTATAAGTTATAGCAACAAAATGATGATACCGAACAGCACATCTAAAGTTCTTAATGTAGCAATGACGAACAAGACATTTTACAGCAACACATCATTGATATATATATCATACAATAATAGAGCCAAAACACATTATTACTAGACCATCCATAAACCTCGCATATGAAATAAGTATGACACACCTAAGATAATGTATAGTTAAGCCAATTCGGTCAGGAATACACTACTACTAGAAGAGATCAATTGAAAGAACTTCAAAGGTTACAACTTACAACTTTATTGCATAAAAATTTCCAGACATAACACATGTCTACAAAATTCAAAACTGATCAGGAATATATTATACTCCTTGAAGAGATCAATTTCATAGCAGTGTAAAGATTAGAACTTTATCTCACAAAAAATTTAACACGTAATACAGACCCACAACTAGAGTACTGTTAACTTGCAATCACAATACTCCAAAATAAAGGACTAAAATGATAAAAATAAATAAATTATTATAGCCTATGGTTCAATAGAGAACAGGAACTAAAAAAAACTTCTTAAGCATCAAACACACTAATAGTTGGGTGAAGATAAAATGTTACACATTTGAACCTTCACAGGAAAGAGAGAAATATCTAAAAAGAATAGAAAGGAAGATAGGTTGAACCTTAAAACAAGTCATCAAGCAGCCGTCTCAAAGCTCCGCAACCTCTCGCAATGTGGTGTCTCATGAATAAAACCCCACTGTTTACGCTGCAACTCATGGCGACAATGCTCTGTCAGAATACTGAAGTAATCTTGTTCAACAGCATTTTCAAGTGCCACACGTTCCGGACTGTTATATGGGTACTCTTGCTCAAAAGTTGTTTTCTTCACAAAGTAGTTTACACCCTTTGGGGTAGTAAACCGATACTGATAAGGATGTGCCCTTGAAAGTGCATACACAGGATCTGAGGCGGGGAAGAAGTTCAAAAACAGAATCAGCAGGACCGGCAGCAACTGAAGTAAGGCACGTAAATTGAACCCTGCAGAGCCATTATCATCCATCCTTGGACCCGTTCCAGGTCCATAACTGAAACCCCGGAACTGAGTAGCAGGAGCCATACCTCCACCATAGAAGAAATTCCTAAATATCTCATCTGCATCAAACCCAGCCTCATAAAACCCACCATTGAACTGCGCTCCTCTCCTAGCTGCTCTTCTCTCATAGACAGGTTCCTCAGACCCAGTGAGATCATACTTCTGCTTGTTCTCTTCATTGCCAAGACACTGAAATGCCTTCGATACTGATTTAAATGCTTCCTCGGCACCAGGTGCCTTGTTCTTGTCAGGGTGAACTTTCAGGGATAATTTCCTATACGCTTTTCGGACATCCTCCACAGTGCAAGTCTTATCCACCCCAAGAATCTCATAATAGTCCTTCTTCTTCCTAATTTCCCTCACAATTTTAACTTGCTCATCTGTATATGCCACAGACTGTGACGACGGAGCCGAAGACGACCCATTTGAAGGTACCCTTTGGCGAACCGAGGATTGATCAGAAGGCTTCGACGGAGCCGACCCAGATGGCCCATCGTCACCGGAAACCGGAGACGAGTTCTCGTCCGATTCCCTCTCTATTGCCGACATAAGATCATCAACGGGTAGCGTCGGATCGAGACGGCGAGCTTTAGAAATGAACTTCAGAGCGCGAGCTCGATCCCCAGATTCAAGCGCTTCTTTCCCGATCCTCAACGATCTCAAAGCATCATCTTTGTTCCCATCCATGTCTAATCGTCTTAAATCACCCAAAAACTATTAACGAAACCCTAAAAAACTAAGGGAAAAAGGAAAATCTGGGATTTTTAATGCAAATTCACCAGCCCTAAGGATCTGAGCATCGAATTTTTCAGACGTCTGGTGAAAAATCAATGAAAAAACACAAAATCACAAGCCGGTTGATTAAATTACACAGCAAAATAAGAAAATAGGTGAAAATGAGCTTACTTGATCGAGGAATCGAAATATGACACCGCAGGATTAGATTCGATTGATATCAAATTGAGAGATTTTATAATAGAGACCTTTCCATGAGTCGAAAATGGAGAGAAAAGGGTAAGAGATAGTTGTGGTGATGAAAAAATCTGGGAAATGTCGTACTCTCCAATATATAAGATCGCCTGTTGTTGAAGATGCTCCTGTTTGGGTCATTACAATTTCGTGCTCCAATCATGAATTGCGTTAAACATGTTTGCTTTACAGATTAGGCCCAAACAGACCAGATTGGGCCCATTTTGGATAAGGCTAAGCCCAAACCAGATTATGAGCCCAAAATTGAAGCCTTCCATCTCCAGCAAGCTAGGGCAAAATAGAACCTACAATTTCAGCTTCTTCCCCAAAATATCTACAACACCATCTCTGCGTCTCTCCCACATACAAAACCCTCCTAGAACTCTTCCGTTTCGGTTCGTTGCTCGCAAGCACGAGAACAGAGCAAATGGAGACGGAGACGGGGATGGAGATGGAAATTGATGCACAAAACGCTTACCAGGTCGACCTGGGCAACCTATTGGCGTTGAACAAGCACCACAGCTTCGCCGCCACGCCTTCTTCTAGGTAAAGGTTCATGTCTCTGTACTTACGTGTCTGGGTGTATGTAAAGTTGGCTAATTTGGTGTTTTGGAGTGTGAAATTAGGGAGGAGATGGTGAATGAGTGTCTGCAGAGGGGGACTGAGCTGGTTCAAGCTATTGCGGATTCTCTTTTCAACTTGCCTTCCAGGGAAGACGTGGACGGTCCTATTGTGAAGTTGCCTCCACCCACTACGAGATTAACCAGAGAGAAACATGTATGTAGTTGCTTATGTATTCGGTATATTGCTTGTTGGTTACATTTCATGTCGTCTATGGTAGTTAGTTCCACTTTGCTATCATACTTGGTTTTTGATGGTAGGGTGATCTCTGATGTGTGTATTCATATTAGAAGAGTTACAATTGATTTTAGTTAGTTGTAGGGCTTTCTTGTTATCAGTTCAGTTGATGCAACTATTATTTTTTGGTGGATTCTATTATGACTAGCTTGTTTGGATATTAAACTATTTGCCAACTATAAATTGACTGATGTGCTATTATTAGTCATCCTTATATTACCACAGTACTTAGCTTAGTATCATTGCTAATCTTCATACTTAAATGTGCAGATTAAGATGATATGTTACTGGGTTAACAATTAACTCATCATTTCTTTTGCAGAAGTGTGCAACAAAGTATGAACTTGACATATGGCCTTATAAGACTGATTCATGCCTATAGTTGGAGTTGGTTCTAATAATTATGCTGACCAGTAATAGGGTGTAATCATAAGTGGAGATACATTTCCTTTGGACGACCTGTTTCTCAAAAGATGGTTTTGTATTTTTGAGTTGTGTTGTATTAATTAGTTTCTCAAAATCAAAGAATGCATGTATAGTAGAAATGGTCAGTTGAAGAGCTTCAAGATAGGTATAGGGAACCTGATGCTCTAAGATTTATGGTATTTGGCGATTTTATGTTTTTCACTATCACTTTTGGCACCGCTAGAGACTATACTATGATTTTGTATGATTACAATATGATAATGTTTATTGTTCTAGTATATGTATTTACATGTGTTCATTTTCCTGTTTCAGTTGTTGACTTTTATTGTGGTGTGGTTTTCAGCTTCCAAGGCCTAAACCTCCAACTAAATGGGAAGAGTTTGCCAAAAAGAGAGGTGGTTATCTCAATTATGACCTGCCACTCCATTTCAAATAATTGTTTCATTATCTCTATCTGAAACCCATTTTGCTTGACTTAATTTTTGGATTAAATTCCTTCAGGTATACAGAAGAAAAAGAAAGACAAGGTTGTATGGGATGAACAAACTAGTGGATGGAAACGTCGGTATGGGTATGATCGTGTTAATGATGATGCTGATGTACCTATTATTGAAGCCAAGATGACTGATGGTAATAAACTGAACAAACCCCTTTTGGTTGTTTAGCAAGTATTTGGTTTATCTTCTCCAGTTTTTCTCCCTGTTTTGCGGGATATTAATCTTTTTGGTGGCAGGGTACTTAAACTTTAAAACCATTTATTAACTAAAATATATGCTATCAAATTCTATATTTTTACAGCGGTGTTTTTTTTTAAATGGTTTTTATATGTTCTAATTCTTCTCTTTTGCAGAGCCAGGACAAGATCCATTTGCCAAAAGGCAAGCGCAAAAGAAGGAACGCGTTAAAAAGCAAGATAAAAATCGTTTACAGAATTTGAAAGGAGCTGCAAAAGTTGGTGCCTTACCAAGGTTTTTCCTTTTTCACATCTCTAAACTGCATACACATACAGAATCACTTTTACGCACCACTGTCATGTAAATATGAAATAAAAGTTTCCCTTCCCTGCTACTACTTTCATTCTATGACTTTGGCAGCTTTCCTGAGTTCAACTTGTCATCGGTCCCTATAACAATAAATTGTAGTTCAGTTGCTATTATTACTGTTTTGGGTGCATAGCATGTTGCATTCTGATAATCTTAAATTTAAGAGCTTTTCAACTAACTTATCTGTATTCTGTAAAGCCTTTTCCCAACAGTTCTCAACACTTATTGCAAGTTTGGTTCTTGTACATCTGAGCTTCTGCTTGTAATGATCCTAATTCCCCACTTCTCGTGATGATATATGTTCACTCTGACCTTTTTTCTCTTTATCTCTTAGCATGAATACATGTTCCAAACCTTGGTCATTGATACCATGATAACGAGGCTTTGTCAAGTACTGTGTGCACAATCTGTATATGCATCCCCTTATGTACTTGTAGCTCGATTCTTCTTCTATTTATGAGGAAAAGCTTACATAATTATCCAATGAATACATCATTTCATGTTTTACTTGTGTCACGAGACCTGACCAGCCTCTTTTTGCAGCCACATTCAACTAGCTGCCACGTCTTTGCCTATAACTGGAACTCAGGCACCAGCTAGAAAAGTTACCAAAGATGACCTAGGAAATGTAGCTGGACTTGCTGCAAGTGCAACTGCTAGTGGTGGCAAATTTGACAAGAAGTTGCGAGGAGAAAAGCCAGTAAAACACGAAGGAAAGCACCGCAAGGTTTGTATACAGATCCCAAGCAAAAATATTTTATGGTGCATCAAGAAGCAATCTTCTGTTCTCAAATAACCATTGTTTTGCTATTTTACTTGTATGCAGTTCCTACCAGTTGTGGGAGGATCAGGGATTAGTACACTAGAAAAGGAGCAAACTGATAAAGTGTTGAACAAGCTAATCTCTAAGAACTCTCATGAGATACTCAACGTCAACAAGGTATGTATGATCCACTCAGTTGTCTGCCTCTAGTTGGTTATCTGAGCTTCCTTTTGCTTGAAGGAGTCCAATTGAAATTTTCACGTTTTTAAAAGTTTATTATGTTGAAACCTCTATGTTCTCTCTTCTGAGGCTTTATGAATATTAGGCAAAAACATTTATTATTGTGGTCTCATACGTCATACCCTCGTTTTATTCTCTCTCAACTTCACAACATGGTCCTTCCACAGTAATCTAATAACTTCCTTACGTTTGGCACAGGCTATTAACATGTACAATGTGAAGAAGGAAAGGAAAGGGCGGAGTCAACCAGGGAAGTTTTCATCCTCAGACAAGTTGAAACCAAAAAAGTCGTTCAAGAAAGGATCACCATATAAAGGATCATTCAAGAAAGGATCATCTGATAGAGGCTCAGCCAAGAAAGGATCATTCAACAAAGGTTCATCATCTTAGAAAGCATAGTGACAATGAAATCAAGCTTTTGTAATCACTATGACATGCTTATAGAGCTTTGGATTAGAAGTAGCAAAAATACTGAGAATGACAAATTTTGTTTTTGTTTGTTTGTTCTATTGTGCACTATGAGGTCATATATTATTTTGAGTAAAAGGTCTACAAATGCCCCCATGGTTAATTGTGCATATTCCCTATCTTTCACTTGTTGACCAGCAAATAGCCAAATACCATAATGAAATAGGGTTGCGACGGTTGCGATAATACAAAATAAAAAATAAAATTCTTTGAATTTGATGAAAATTTGATATTCTTGACTTCGTGAGAAATGGGTTGAGAATCATGAAACTCGTCCTCTACTTCTATCTTGCCATTGTCTAAATGGTAGTGTGATTTGCAGATAAAAAGGGGAAGATATTGCAAGGGTGGATC
>JAYMTO010000807.1:0-10632 GCA_036898065.1 California macrophylla | reverse complement strand
CCACTCCGACCGGCTCTTTCTACCTCGGCTCCAACCCCAGTTCTCGCGCCTTCACTTACGTCCAGATGTTGACTTTCCCTCAAAGTCAGCGCATGCCTAATCTGGATCCGCTGGCCTACACCCTCCCCCTCGTCGGGATAACCATCGGCCGGAAGAGGCTGCCCATCCCGGCGACCGCTTTCCGGCCGAGCCCGAGCGGGTCGGGTCAGACCATGATCGACTCCGGCTCCGAGTTCACGTACCTGGTGGACGAGGCCTACGATAAAGTGAGACAAGAGGTGGTGAGGTTGGTGGGGCCGAGATTAAAGAAGGGGTACGTGTACGGCGGAGTGGCGGACATGTGCTTTGATGCGAGGGCAGTGGGAATCGAACGGTCGATAGGGGACATGGTATTCAAATTCGAGAGAGGGGCCCAGATTGTGGTTCCCAAGGAGAGGATCCTGGCTGACGTCGGCGACGGAGCAAAGTGCGTGGCGATCGCACGGTCGGAAATATTGGGAGCTGCGAGCAATATCATTGGGAACTTCCATCAGCAAAATCTATGGGTGGAGTTCGATCTGGCGAATCGCAGAGTCGGGTTCGGTAAGGCTGATTGCACCAGATCAGCCTAATCAAGTCTTGTGCTTGTTGTCAGTGAGCTTGAGCTTGATTCAAAGGATCATGTTACGTACGATGATCTCATGGGCCGGTCTGCAATGCATGAATGTAATTACTAATTAGAGACTTAAGACCCGCATTGTATATACGAGGAGAGGAGAGGACGACATCAACCTTATATATTATTATCTGTTGCTTTTATTTGATCATTCTTTAATATAGCAAAATTAGATTTAAGGCGGTGGAATGGAAAGGGCCCACAGGGGTTGGGGGATGTCGACAAAGTTGGCACAGCCGACACAAAACCGCATCTCAGATATTCCCGACAATCACATGATCTATAATGTTCTTATGTTCTTCTTCAAACTCTTTTTCCTTAATTTACTGTTGATTTCATATTTTAACCCGAGCACGTGTCAATTGCATATCATCCATCATTTGAAAATTATGGTCCACTCGAACAAGACCAAATTACCACTTGACTAATCAAGTTATGGAATGTGGGTCCATCCAACCCCGTAACTCAAATGTAGATTGCAAAATAGAAAGCTCAATGATTTCGGTCAAATGAGGTGGCTTATTTAACAAAAACCAACCATCGCTAAAACACTATCTATGTGCTTAATCGCATTTTATTAACAAGGCTAAATTGAACTTCACATATTTTGTGAGGGGGAGTAAATACAACTATCCAAATAACGCGATTTATGGGGACCATTCTTTAATTTTATTTTGAGAGCTACCACACAATGACAACAAAAGGAGCTTGCACTGTTCAAGTCTTCAACCCAATTTGGATTCTTCCATGACTCCACAATCCTGTCCTAGTCAACCCATCAGCCTATACTACACTTGCGATTATTACTGATAAAAACATCTTACACTCGTGATTCTTACTGATAAAAAAATTACCATCCCAACAAACAAAAGCCATCTCAATAACCCATAATGCATCCTTTGCTCTCCGACTTATTAGTCTAAACTTTTAAACCGATAGATCAAGTGGCTATGCCTTATTAATCACGAGAAAAGCAAAACAATTTTCAGAGTAATTGCAGGGAGAGGTGGTTTGGTGGTGCTGGACCCTATATATTTGCTATCTTGAATTTAACTTAAAACCCACAACCTAGAGTTATGAACATGCTTGACAGCTAATGGCGGCGGTATTGGTTGGCCTCGCTTGACCTTGTTTACAAGTTTTCTGCAATCATTCTCTCTTAACTTCTATTCTTATTATCCTCGGAAATGCAGGTTTAATCATGAAAGGTTGAAGGTAGGTCCCAATTTAAACAACAGAGATCATGTAACTTGACTGAGAAGTTGGGCTAAAATGCAACAATTTTATTTAAAACAATGGTTTAAGAATAACAAGGAAGAAAGTACCTTTTGTGAAACAATTTTGTTCTTTTCTGTTTGCTTTATTATATATTTGTCTCATCCTCCTATGTTGGTGGGTGTAAGGGATCGGCTACCTGTTTTAGCTTCTATGTTTTGAACTTCCAGACATCTCAACTTCCACGCGCTTGATTTCGTCTTTCAGCTCCTGCAAAGATGGTCTTTTACTTTGACGTGTCTCCCCAGTGCTTTTATCGATTATCAAGGTTGAAAGATTCTTCAGACATGATAGATACTCAGCCTTCGATTCATGAGAATACGACAACGACCCTTCATTTCCAAACTGCAGATGGATATTAATGGAAATCCAAGTCAGTTTCAGTGTTATTATCATTCTTAAACCAAGGTTTAGATTCTGATGGAGAAATCATATGAAATGAAAACGCCTTCACAATATAACTATATGACCATAATACATTAATATGCTGTACATGTGATGTACCTACCTCTCTATAAGAAGAAATGCACTGTAAGAGTGACTTCTCAGCCTCAACAAAGGAACGTGCTTCCTGTTTTATAGTTCAAGAACCAAACAAATTAGAAGTTGAAACAAGACCTTCCATGAATCAAGGTAACTACAGAACTGTTTTGGATTCAAATACCAGGAAGGACAAAAATAAGTTTTATGACAAAAAAAGCCAAAGTACTGACCTTTGACTCTTGCAATTCTTGCTTACTGATCTCTAATACACCTAAAGCATCAAGTGATCTCAACTGCAAGCACAACCATAAAACATCGAGTCTATAACAAACTGTAATGATATCATATGTAATAGTTTCAGACATGCATTTCAAAATGAGTTCAGAATATCATCATATCCATGTTTGAGCTTATTCTTTCCAGATGTAGCAAACAGAACATCGATACCAACGCTTGCTTGGCCCACTGGTCAAGCACTTGAGCTTGGGTCCATTAGACCCGGGTTCGAGTCCCAGCGATGGTATTTTCCCCATTTGGGATCTTTAATGCAATTATCACTTATAAAAAAAAAGCAAACAGAACATCGATGTCTTTCACCTTTTAAAAACAACATATGCCACTTGATACAACAGTCATAGGTTTATGTACCGATAAGAGTTGTCAATATTGCGGCATTCTGTTAGAATAGTTTCTAGTAAATTAGGGACTTACTGTTCAAGTAAACTTAAGAGTTTGGTGCCACGTCTTTCCTATTTCTAGTTCGATTCTTATTAAGGGACAAGAGTTACTTTACAAAGAGAAGGGACATACTAGGATAATTGTGTATTCAAATGCATATTTGGCATGATGAGACATACATTCTACCTCAAACCACTGGGTAATGATGGGTGGTAGTCAAGTCTCTGAGAAGAGTAAAAAGCACGTTGTTTGCTAACAGTGCAGAAGGTGATATCAGGATGAGTTGGACAACATGCGAGCTCATACACTTGAGACGACTTCAACAATTAAAGTTCGTAAGGTTATTCCGATGAAATTAATAGTAAAAGTCAAGCAAATTTACATATCGCGAAAAAAAACATTACACATTGCGAATAATCTAGTGTTTGAAGAAAGGACATGGCATATAGAAATTGATTTGTCACCTTATTAGGAAGATATGAGGATGCATCACAACTAGTTTCATTAACTCTAATGACCAAATGTCAAATGAGGACCCCGCATAAGTTACATTCGTAGCAAGTTTTGTGCATATAATATGTATACTTTAGCTTGAGGGGGAGTGTTTGTATAATTTCCGATAAATTAGGGATTTAATGTTTACTCTAACTTAGGAGTTTGATGCCCATGTCTTTCCTAATTTTTGTTGGTATAATATCTGAGTGTAGAACATTTCTTATATAAAGGGGTCTCTCATTGCACTTAATGATTCAACTATTAGTAAATTATATCAATTCTCATCTATCTCAACACATTGTATTTTAAATCCTTCCATCAACCACTCAACGACTTCTCAAAAGAACTTCAGAATATATTACAGCCAACAACAAATTCAGAGTGATTTGAGATTGAAGCCATTTACATTATTCACTTTCTTCTAGTTTTACTGTCAAGAAAATAGCAAGCAGAATGATACCTATGTTAAGCATGTATCAACAGTAGATATTCCAAACTGACTTCATATAGGATATACTCAGAGTTCAACCTTGACTATCAAATTAGAACTCCTTCGATAATATAGTGTTAGTATGAAAAAGAAACTGACCAATATAAGCAATGCCACGCGCACATCTCTCTTAATTGCTCCAGATGCCTCATACGTTTGCACTTTGTCTCTTTTCTTTATCTTATTTAGAACTCCTTGTGCTATCCTATCATGGAAGGAAACTGCATATGACAAATCTAATAATAAAATCAAATTCAATAACAAATGTGGATTCTAATCAACTGATTTTAGCAAGTCAAGGAAAATACAACAATATCCTGAGTAAATAAAATGAATGTTCAAGAGAGAAGAATTAACAATGATTTAGTTCCAGTGAAACAATAACAGAATGAAAGGTAACAATGTGCCAAAATAGAATTTACTTGAAGATTGTATGCAAAACAATTTGTTTTTTGTTTTTTCTAAAAAAAAAGGTTACATGCATATTTGCAGAAACTTCGTATTAACTGTTACTGAGCTTCAACATCTAAATAGGACAACAAACTTCTTCTTCAATAGTGTTGACATGCTTCATTGTTTAATTTCCTTTAGTAGATAGGCTATTTAGGGATGCTACCCACATGAAGCAGTCACTATATTCTACTCTAGTATCCTGCAGGCAGTTCGTTTGTTGCACTACATTCAAAACTAAAAGAGTTAAGGGAACCCACCACCAATCACTTAATATTAATTGCGCAACATAAGGGAAATTGTATTATATCCAAATAAAAATAAAAGAACAAATAAATTGAAGGCAACATCAAAACTGATCATATTATATACAGTAAACAGAGAAATATACAATTGAAGGTCTACCTTAAAGTCTTATCAACACCCAAACTTGGGCAGGACAGCCATAAAAAGCAAATAATACAAACCTTACTGACTTCTCTAGCAGATCTTTTGCCTTGTCAAGCTCAGCTATTGCTTCAGAAATACTAATCTTACTTTGTTGGTTAGACTTGAGCATTGCCACCTTAGCTATGTGAAGCATGTTCGCTCCAATCTGCAATTGGAGAAGAGAAGCAAACTTCACTTAATATGTATGCCCACTTTCTTCTCCTGAATTAATTTGCATCACAAAGTTTACAAAAATAATTTTTAAGGTCTGGAAAATAAATCCATAACTGTGGACATTGATCTATATCCTAAACTCACATTCAAAAAAATGTCCCACTTTGGATTTCAAATATACATCTATATTAGGAGGTTTTGAGTATAAGGAAGTTAACATTGTTTAGAAATAAATAATAACTAAACATTAAATCATATCTTTCTTAATCTAAGAATTAAAGATGCCAACTCGTTTAAAACAAGAGCATGCACTATTAAGAAGTTGCCATAGGCTCATAGCTGATCATAAATAGCAGTATATTTTTTGCAAAAAAGTAAACCTGAATGTGGTCATTAGGAAGTAAAGTTTTCCGGGCATCAAGACACCTGCAAGTCAAGTACTAAGGGTTAAAAGAAATTCAAATTTGATAGTCATCATTTATTCAACCAAACACCTTTCAAGAAGTTCTTGGGCTTCTGTTGAGTTCCCTGACTGCTGGGTCAAAGCCAGTCCTTCGGCTGCAATTACAGTTTCCAAAGAATTCCATCCCTAATGAGCATAGATAATGTTAAATGCCAAGCCAAAATGAATACTTCTATGGCAGGAAAGTCGGGACTGAACTGGTATGAGGTCAAGAATATCAATTAAGAAAGAACTAAAGCTTTCTATCTTCCAAAATCCCCAAAACTCCATTCCCCAGAAAAAAAATGGCCTATTTTGAAGACATTGTCACTTCTATTATATTGAAAATTGAAAACAATAAAAGTAGAAATCTTTAAGTGTGCCACATAGCAGTTACACAGGATATGATTCCAAACAGTATATGTCATCTATGTATTCAAGAGGTAGCAGTGCCATCTGAAGTAAACTTCCACAGAAATAATGTTGCCCAAATAGCACAAATTGAAAAGATAAAAGGAAACTGAAAACCTTTGATATTTCCAGGATACGCAGAATCTTCCTTTGTACGTTCTCAGCCTCTGTATGGCGATTAGACTTCATGTATATCTAATAACAAAAGTACAAAAGAAAATTATAGACTGCATGGGATTGTGAATAGCAGTAATCAAGCTATTGGAAATTGTTTATCTTTTAAGTACACAATGAAAGTACTAGTACAATGCATATCATAATAATGTAAGGAATAAGAACATCATTCAAAGCAATATTAATTAAAAATGTAAACATAAATATTATCTGAAAATATTTGAAGGCACCATAATAGAGTAATTGAAAATAAGAATTTCTGTGTTCTGATTATGTCTTTCTACTCCCAATTTAGGATTTTGGTTGCATCTTAAGACTAAGCATGTCCCACACTTTATATAAAGGTTTAGTCTTTCCAGATCTGTGCACATCATACACAGATGATCAAAATATTCCCTGTAAAATTCATTGACTAGAAGAGTACATGTGATTTGTAAGAACAGAAGATAGCTACGCACTAAGGTACCAATGATTGGACTCAACCAACTGTTCAGCTTCAGTCTTATCGACATAAATTGTTTCCATTATTTTTTTCCTGTTTATTCGTAGGTGTTCTCCAAGCAACCTCTGTTCAATAATATTGACATATCTCATCATGGTTACCTATTTTGCTGAAGCAGCTAAGTTACACATTTCTGGAAGAACTTTACTTTCTGGAATTAGATATTAAGAGTTCACAGCATGCCCAGAAATGACTTTTAAAAAAAATACGTCACAGAGAGTGGACGAGAAGGTAAAACCTGAGCAAGATAACGTAACCTCTTAAGGCATGTATTTGATTCCCCTTGGCCACCTTCCTGCAAAACAAAACACTACCAAGCATTAGCAACAGCCACACACTGAATTTCAAACATTAATAGACCCTAACCAGTGAGTGATATGGTTACGCGCCTCTAGGATCCTAATAGAATCTTGAATAAGTGCCTCTGAGTCCATTTTTCCTAGCCGATAAAGAACCTGTAGTTAGACATTCATAGCATTACATAAGTCAGTCAAACACCCCACCCATCCCCCGAGAAAAGATAGGATAGATGAACGATACGAGCAAGACTAGAGCAGCAAGTTCAATTTGAAGGAAGCAGTCAATAAACTAATATTTATATCAGTTTTTAATCCATATTCATATACAGGATAAGATCAATAAAAGTTAAAATAACTCGAATATATATGATAACAACTACTCACTTAAAATAACTGAATAGAGAATAGGTACCATAAAAGAATGACATAACACCACATGGATAATATATGGCAATCCCATAATGTTTCAAACTTTAATTTGTTTATTTAATGTATTTTTAAGAATTCTTTCCTAGTTGGAAAAAGAAGGGAGCTATACAAAAAATTAATACTCACAATTTCCTCAATTACAGAAGTCATATTCCTACTCTGTCTACGTTGTATATCTTCAAACATTATAATAAACTACTACATTGTTTTGAGTTGAAACCAAGCTCATTTTTTTAGAATAATCAACAAACATGTTGCCTGTCCAGTAATAAGTAATAACATGTTGCAAAAGCTTATCTTTGAACATCATGTCTATAATAATCTAAATTGGCTAATAATTTCCAATTCTACCTTAATATCTTATGATAAGTTTAGGTTTTTAGGTAGAGTCAGAGTACATCCATTATCCAAGCAAAACTACACATAAAAACACTTGAACTCTTCGGTTAAGCACTGGCTAGTAGGAGTAATAGCATAGCCCATAGTCTACCATGACTAAGATAATTGAGTACTCACCTTCAAGCTTCAGGTTTTTACCTGAGGCATGGATCCCAGATTTGTATATTCAATAAATGTCTTTACATTTCTTCCATAGGATTCTAACAAAGCATTACTTCTCTTTCCAAACAAATATATACATGGGGGAATTCCTCAAAACTAAATGACATATTTACCCCTTGAATAATAAAGAAAATAAATATAAAATTAAAAGTACTGGAAATAAATAATAAAAAATTCTGAAATTTAAAAATAATTATTTATTTATAATAAATCATATTTAAAGTATTAATTTTTATTAATACTGGAAATCCTTAATTTATTTTTATTATTTGATTGTTTTTAATTTGGTAAAATTGTTACTTTTTAAATAGTCTAGGAGTAAATAGTCATTTTGTTCAAAAATTCTTAGAAATCTTACTCTATAACATTCTGTATACAAAATGCATCTTAAAGTTCATCTTTTTGCCTTGGGTAGTTTCCGTTTGTACCCAATTCATAAGGGTAGTTTTAAGGAATCCCCCCTATATAGATTGTGAGACAACCAACTGTTCACATGAAAAAAAAGGGGGTCATATGCTTCAGCATTTATAGCTAAGATTGACCTAAACAAACATAATCAGACAACTTCATGTGGACAAAATCGGTAAAAACTTAGATCCAAAATGCTGTATCCTACTTTATTCATCAATGCAATGATAAAATTTTGAAAAGAAAAAGGACCTCTTGTGTCTTACTTTTAAAGTAGAAAAGATGTGAGATAAGACTGCCATAGAAATAAAATATGAAAAAGATATTACCATTCCAAGCTGAAACATTGTATCTGCATAGTCTGAATGTTGAAGGCCAAGAACACGCCTCTTTATCTAAATGATTATAAGGTGACACTGAGATTATAAGTACACAACTGACTGAAACAAACAGAATGAAGCAATGACTAGTTCATACCTTCAAAGCACGCTGCCCAAAGAATATTCATGAAGACAAAACAAAAACAGCAGTAATACTTGTCAGTACAAAATACTGGAAAGAAAAATTAGACGATGGAGTAAAAAAGGGATGGCGCTTCAGAAATAACATTGGTGGCGTGTAATCCATTGACAGAATATTCAACATGTTTAATCCACTGACAGTTACTGTTAACATGCTTTGTGATTCCTATCAAAACAGTTTCCAGAATATTAGAAAGTTACAACACATACCAAAATAAAATAAAAGGATAAGTGCATAGAAAATCATTAACTATCTAGTCTATCTACTTCGACTTCTTGACTCACGTAAGTGAAGTTCAAAATAGCATGCATACTAAAGGTGAACAATCTCTAGATGTTTACGGAGTTTTCAACTTACAGTGAAACATATTTAAAGGATTAAAATATGCTCCATAGAAGCATTAAAATACGTAAGCAAAGTGTTGCAAACAACAATAGATACAGTATAGAGCCCAGTGCAATCAAATACGCGAACATTAACAAAATATGAGATATTCAACGGATAAATACTTGAGTTTTTAACATGGTTCATGTACCTGTAACTGACAATAAAGACAAATGTGAATACTCCATTACCTCATAACATGCACAGGCTTGTTCTAATTTCCGTTCCATAAGATAGAAATGCCCAAGATTGTGCAAGGCGGCCCCCACACTGTATGGTAATATGTCAAAACACTAAAATGAGTGGTTTATGATGCTAGAAAGGAAAGACAACTGCTTAATTGTTGATACTATCAAGCTTTGACTTTTTCAGCTAGAACAAATCAAGCCATAAGTAAGACAACATGGACTGTAATGTATATATTTCACATCCAATTATTAATAGCATGATCACAAGCTTTTACGTATCCCTTATAGTCCATTTTATTTCTCTTGTATCTTGTAAACTATAATTCCATTTACTGTCAAACCACACATTTACAGATACATAAAAACTGTTTAGACCACAGTACTATAATGCTTGACAAATATATCTAGTTTCTTGTATTTGCATACAACTAGTACAAGATGGTTCAGGATTGTGTTTACAAGTATTTCTATTCTGGTAATCTCATTTCTTAGTCAACTAAAAAAATTGTCCAGATTTGTCAAGATTACCCTTCTATACATATTCTACTAATAATCTTCATTTTTATGTTAGTTGTAAGCTATAACCGACAATAGCAATCCTGAAATCCCAACACAACAATGTATGTCCCAAAATATATTAATGGATGCAATTATGTTAACCAGGCACATATTTCTCAAATACAATAAAGAACATGTATATAAATACAAATCAGGCAGCATTCATCATTTTCAAATGGTATTTTTAAATTATGCCTGTCCAGAGTATGCAACAAAATCCAACGAGGTTTTGATCAAGCACTGCTATTAAATTGTAACAGTTTGCAAACTTTTATTTGTTTTGATGGGTGTCATAGTTTGCATACTAGTCAAGATATACCGTATATCTTCTGGACCATATGATTCCTCAAGTATGTTGATGGCCTCTAAATATAATGGTTCTGCCTTTTCAAATGCTCTTTTCACTCTGTAAAGCTCTGCCTGAAGTAGTCAACAGAAATAAAAATCTCTTCAGCATGGGTCTAAGAGAAGTACAGCATAGGGCAGTGTAACTGACAAATTACTTAATACAGAATATAGGCAAACATTTAACCCTCTCTATTAGATTGTTTATTTCAGTTAAAATTAGCTGGCAGCATGTTGTTTAACAAAACTGCAACATCTTAAACCTTAATTTAGTAGACCC
>JAYMTO010000806.1:0-10639 GCA_036898065.1 California macrophylla | reverse complement strand
ATGGCTCTTTCTTAGTACAGGAAGGAAATGGTAGAGAGTGGTCTTGAAATTGAAAAAGCTGAAAACACTTGTGCTAATAACTACATTGGAAATCGTGGTTCCGGTCTTCACAGAGAGCCTTCTTTCTCGCGCTGGTGCGATGAGAATGGCGGGGTCCATTTTGGTTCTCTCTTAGAAACTTCAGATTCCTGCGTAGAAGATCCTGATTTCCAATTGCCTATGCTTCAGGACAGTCAGCTGGAAAGCGGGTCTTTCGGCAGGGATACAAACCGGCATAGCAAGTTTCAGATGGGAAGTATGCACTTGAGTGGTTCTACTTCTGTGGATGTTTCTCCTACTTCTGTGGATGCTAGACATGCACATGACAAGTTTGGGCTCGTTAGCCGTGGTACTTCTGTAGATAGTTCTACCCATCGTGATGGTAGACATGGATATGACGAGTATGTGCCTTTTGATATTGAAAATCGCTCTACATCGGAGATCACTTACTCAAACGTTGATGCCGATCTATCCAGTTCTTCTACCAGTGACACTGATATGTTGCCACCAAATTCTAAGAACATAATATCTGTGGCTGATGTGTTGAAGACCTTGTTTCTTATACTTATATGGTACACTTTTAGCACTTTCTTGACATTGTAAGTTCCTCTTCCCTGTATAACTTTTATAGCACACCTGGATCTTGTTTATTAGCATTTTGGATCTTGCTTCTCTCATCAATGTCTTCACTGTAACAGGTATAACAAAACTCTGCTGGGTGATGATTTGGGGAAGTTCCCAGCTCCCTTGTTGATGAACACTGTCCACTTTTCAATGCAAGCTATTTTATCTAAGGCCATCACATGGTATTGGTCTTATAGATTTCAGCCTACTGTTACTATGTCATGGAAGGACTACTTTGTGAGAGGTAACTTCACCACTTCTTAGATACGTTTTGTTATTCTCACCTTACTAAGATAAGAGACATTTTTTTGGTATTACTTTCTTACCATGGCTTTTGGGGGTATCAATTCAAGTTGGAGAAGAAACATAGGAACTTTCATTGATGTAGAACAGTAGATGCTCTGCTGCTTCATTCTTGTTTATGTTCACATTTCTGTATGACATATTGATTACTTATTTTATATCCTTAGACATAAATATATGTTATCAAAGAATTATGATATTATCCTATAATACAGTTATTTAGGATATAAAAAGCAATCTATTGTTGAAACGGAAATGTAATAAGCATATCTGTATCAGCTACTTATTACATGAACTCTCTGTAGCTTTTTTTTTATCAGCAAATATATACACATCCCTAACCCCTTCCAACCCCACCTGAGATTCAAGCCCACAATCTCCAATGTGGAGATGTGAAGCTTTAACTGTACCTTCTTTTATATCCTAAAATACGATTTTTGTCAATATGTCATATTTAGTTTCTCTCTTTCCCCCTGATATTATCCTAAAACACTATTTTTTCCACTTCAGATGCAATTTGTACTTATATCATTAACTCTTATACCAACTAATGCAACAGATGGACTTTTTCAGTTGTACCAACGGCTCTTGGGACAGCACTGGATATCAATCTCAGTAATGCATCCCTTGTGTTCATTTCTGTCACATTTGCTACAATGGTTAGCTCTTTTCTTTTCACACTTTGTGTTGTGATACTATACTTCAATTTAGTTTTATCCATTTTGCTCTATATATATGCATTATGCATTTAGTTATTATGATGACATTAACATTTGTTTCATTTTTGCAGTGTAAATCTGCATCACCTATATTTCTCCTTCTATTTGCTTTTGCATTCAGGTAATTTCTTGTCAATTGAGCTTCCGAGTTACCATTACTTGTTCTGCAGTTTTAATACGAGTACAGTGTATCTTTTGGGTGCAATATTTTTTTATAAGGCCTTCCACAACAATGGAAGTATTCAAGAGAACTGTGAGTTTGTTGTGATAATCCAGAAGTTCGAATAATAGGGGTAAAGTATCTAGTGGTATCAGGAAAATAGACAATATTATGTCAACTTTCTTAAATTGGATACTCGAAAATAAGTGTCCACTTTCCTTTTGAGGAAGTGAATTATGCATGGATTACCAATATTATCCTTAAATGAGATAGTTATTATCTCGTGGGTGTATTAGCAAATGAGATAGCAAGTGGGAGCACACTGGACACAATTTCCACTATATGTTAATTTTTGCCCAAAATCAAGGAAGACACATATTTTGGAACAGGGGAAGTAACAGATATGAATCATTATTGATATATGATTTTTGTATTACCGCCTGATCATTTTGTTTGAGACCATTTAATTCTAAATCTCAGTACTGTTCCCTTCTCAGGAGATTCATGGATATCTGTATTTTTATTATTCACGCTTATGTAGTTGAATTTTTCTTAAAGACACTTCGTATTTTTATTGTTTGCTCTTATTTAATTAAAGTGTCCGTTTTAAAGCTTTTTTCTTAATAAATTATTCTGAATTTTAATTGCTCTGCCATTTAATATCAAACTTCTATTTCACAGATTGGAATCACCTAGCTTCAAACTTTTAGGTATCATCCTAATTATTTCTGTCGGAATTTTATTAACAGGTAAGTATTTATCGGTAACTGCCCTTAGCACTATTGCTCAGTATGCTTTATGTTATTTTCATTTTTTATTTCACACAATTCTTCTATGGCATAGATCCAGTGATAATAGTTCAGCAAGTCAATAGAATAGGGAACCGCTACAGTTTAGCTTAGCATGGACCAATAGGTAGTTAAAAATTGATATTTCCTTGGGACGTGTAGAGATATACAGTTATATTTGTTGATTTAGGAATTGGATGCAAATACTATTATCTTATTTATATTAGCATTATTTGTTAGGATATAGGAAGTATTTTACAATGTTTTTACTTGTATGATTGTAGTCAGCTTTTATGAAAAAGAAAAGGTTTGTGGACACAATTTTCTTGAGAGGATACTATGACTCCAGAAGTACAAGAAACTGCACATTTTTTGTGGTTACATTTTTATTACTCAGAAAGTCTTGAAGTTGTGTTTGCTTTTATCTAATTAAGGCATTTTAGAACAACTTTACTCAATCACAGACCAATTTATGTGCATTGAATTGCCTCGTACAGTGAGATTGTTTCCTTACCTCTCTATTTTTTAATACCCTTAATGTAGTTTATATATTCTGTAAATATGTATTACCCTTGGCAAACTTATCTAATGTCTCCAATATTTATTGTCTTTTAATTTAGGGTTGTGTTTTGTTTGTTATAGTTGCAAAGGAGACAGAATTTGAGTTTTGGGGTTTCATATTTGTTACGCTGGCTGCTGTTATGTCTGGGTTCCGTTGGTCCATGACACAAATTCTTTTGCAGGTATGATTTATTTGATTCTGGTTTACCGTCGACATATATGATTAATGGGTTATAGATTGGTTGTACCAGTAGTTATATTATTATTTAACTTCACATACTTAGCTTCGAGCCTAATTTGGTGTTTTTTTATGCGAAATGATGGAAATCGACGCGAAGAAAGAATCATATGGTGAGTGCTTCACTCTATCTTTATGCAGTAAAGCTTCAACACTATAATTGACTTAGAGGATGCATGTTTATTGTTCTGTATGCACATATCCAAATGCATTGGCATGTTCACGGGTTTTTTCCAAAAGGGTACTTGGACTGCTGTTCAGTAATTTGCAGTTTGTGTCTTTCTAAATTATACCTGGGCTATATAATTACTCAAATAAAATGTCATTCTAGCATTACCATATGAAAATTTGGCATCCGTATCATGTATAAGGATGAAGGATGAAACGTACTCTGATTGGAAAATCTAGCAAGAATTATCTTGTTCTTCAGAAGAATGTTACGAACTGGAAAATGTTAAATCATTAGATAAATATGATCATGGTTGATGATAAAAGAGAAGGGAACTACCAAATGTGCAGTATTATGCTGTGTAAAAGTAGTGGAGGCAGCAAAGGGAACAGGGTTACTGCAAGGGAAGATAATGTTGCAGTTAGTTTGCCTCTAATCTAATAGGAGTGTAGTTCGTATTAAAGGGGAATCACTTTGATTTCCTTAGTTGAAAGTTATTCCCATGTGGTTCTGGCTGTGATGGTTACACGATTGTCTGGTAGACTCCTTTATGAACCTTCAAGCAATGGTAAAGTTGTTGCCTGTGACCTTGAGGTCATGGGATTCTCTCTGCAAAACAAGGAGAAGACTGTGTACATAAATGTCCTTTCTGAGACCCCCATAGTGGTGCGAGCCTCGTGCACTTTCCGTCTTTTTATTATGGTTCTGTTAATTTTCAGGGACAATGTTTCCTTTTTATCACGTGGATGGTAGACAACCACATAAATTATGGCCCACTAAGGTTGGCCTAGTGGTCAAGTGAGCATTCACCTCTCAAGAGGCTAGTGTCCAAACCTTGGTGGGTCATCTGTTTAGGGTTAAGCGAAGGAAAATAAAACAAATTAGTTTTCTTTTTGAAAGAAATCACATAAGTTATATTATTAATTTGCTACGATGCACCCAAACAGGATTCTCGTTAGGCATAGTCTGCTTGTTTTATGTAAATATGACTATAAATGGTTATACAGTGTGCTCTTAACTTCTATCATTCATTGGAATGTTTGTTTTTTATGACATTAAGTTGTCTAACTAACAGATATGCTCTAACATGCCTTTTTTCATTATTCAGGTTTGAAAAACCCACTTACTCTTATGAGTTATGTGACTCCAGTCATGGCAGTGGCTACTGCTCTCCTCTCTCTTCTATTGGATCCATGGTATGAGTTTAAAACAAACAATTACTTCAATAATTCATGGAATGTAGCACGGAGTTGCTTGCTGATGCTTTTTGGTGGGATGCTTGCCTTTTTTATGGTAGGAATTTGAGTTGAGCTTCTCTGGGTGAAATTTTAAACTCACTTTACAACACTTCCTGTGTGCTTGTAAGGAGATTAATGTGCATCTATTTGCTGCAGGTATTGACAGAATATATTCTTGTCTCAGTAACTAGTGCTGTCACAGTGACCATAGCCGGTGTTGTCAAGGAGGCTGTCACCATATTGGTATTATAAGCTATTCCTTAGATTATTTTCTTGTGTAACAAATATGCAATACACTATCTTATGCTCGTAGAATGCAATAATACATTATAAAACTTGGATACTTCTGGACATGGCATGCTATGTTTTAGTCATGACACAATAGAATATTTCAATCATTTCTTGAAATAGATGTGTCATAAAAGAACTATTAACTCTAAATTTGCAATAGAGATTGTGATTCACAGGCAGTTCTTATAATAATTATACGAGGGTGTGCCACTTCAATAGAAAGGGAAATTTAATATTGCACAACTTTCTTCTGTGAGAACCTAGATTAATGGAAAAGTTATTTTGAAAGAACTCATACATACTTGATGTTATCCTGGGGTTCAGAAAAGTAAAAAGATGAATGGTTAGAAGGCATATTGTAAAATAAGAGGTAAGATGAAGAAGTGGCAAGGACTTTTGTGTACATTAGATGAGGTCAAATTTTTCTGGAGTTTTATTCTTTATATATAGGTGAGGGATCTCCTGCATAATCCTTGCCCATATGCTCATATCCCTTTAGGAGTCACCTAAAAGGTTAAGGGATCACTGCACTGTGTGCCATAAAATTAGTTCATAGGCCGAAGAACTGGTCACTAAAATTAATTCACCTCAAAGGCATCCATCCTGCAAGGTGTAACATGCAACTAATGTTTCCTGCGATACCACAGAATAACTTAACTAATGCTTTGTAGTTTCGGTACTATACTCAGCTCTAGGAGGTAGTTAATGGTCCAACTTTCATTTTCCTTTTGTGAATTTCCCAAGTTTGTAAGGGAAGACTTGCTCTGCCTTGGTTCCTCCAGTACTTTGAATTTCGTTTGTCATGGAATCACATTGAGTATTTTATTTTGCCTTACTCGAGCATACGGCTCATTTATCTATTCAAAGCTTTTGTTGCTACTAAGACACTTGAGCTCTTTTGTCTTGTATCCAACCTTGGCTCTGAATGCTGAGAGAACAAGCCTTCCTAGGAAGAGCAACAATCAAAGTCTGTTGGACACCACTCTGGCTCAAAAGACTATAACCTAGTAGGTCATGGGTCCAAGGTGTATATCAACTGTCTTTTTACCCTTAAGACTCACATGTGGACTCCTAACTCTGAATGGCATATGAGATGACTGCCTGTGTATTGACTAATAATTATTAGTTCGTACCGTAATATCATGCTCTAATTAGCTTTCTGCGCTGCTCTAGTTTGTCATTCTAGAGTTTATGATGCCTACTATTTGTTACAAACAAAATCCTGATCTCTTGTCATGCCTCTTCAGGTTGCCGTGTTCTATTTCCATGATGAATTTACCTGGTTGAAAGGGGCTGGTCTTGCCACAATTATGTTTGGTGTGAGCTTATTCAACTTGTACAAGTAAGTTATCAATTGATATTGTGGTAGTATAAAATATTATTGAACCATGAAACATCAAATTTAGGCGTATATCAACAATTCCAATTTAAAGTTTATGGAAGTTTTTTTTATCAATAAAGCTTATGGAAGGTATTTCCATAGATATCTCATTTCCTGTTATATGTTAAATTTGGTAGGGGCGTACTTAGACATTTCTAGTGTAGAAAGGCAGGGAAACAGATTATAGAAATCTTCTTATAAGGCATATATGTAAAGTCTATGAATTTAAGTTTCATACACTACTTAATTTATTGATCTTTTACATGTGTTATAGTTTAAGGCTTGCAAAATTGTGTTTCTAATATTAGACAGGATCTCTGTTTTTAACAGACAGGATGAATGAAACTTTGCACATTTTGTTGACCTCTGACTATAAACTATAGGACAGTTTAGTAGCTCATCTGAAAATTGTTATTGAGTCCAAACTATAGAAGTTCAGCTAGCCACCTTAATGATGAGTTTTGACAAAGCTCCAAGTATATTTGCATCTTTATTTCATTCCATTTTCAGGTCTCATTGAAAATTCCTAATGTCGGTCACGAGAATTGACCCAAATTAATTTACCTCAATTCAAAAACTTGACTTGCAGCTACTTAAGTCCTATGCTTGAATTCAAGCCTTGAACATTATAATACACTTTCTTGTCTAAACCAAGTTGTTCACATTCAATACTGCTTACTCATCCTTCTTCTTTTATGCCTTTTCAACATCTTTTCAGGTACCAAAAGCTACAAGATGGTCAAACAAGTGAAAACCTAGTCGGTTCACCTACGAAGAATGCGCCTGTAAAATATGTTATTCTTGAGGAGATGGATGATCAAGATGGTAGAACTTGAAAGCATTGAAGCAATATCATTTGATTTAAACCGAGTAAGACTTCATTTCTCTAGGAAGAGGGATTGATGTCCTGCTAATCTCACCAAGTAGCGGCCACATTTTTGGGCTTTGAAGATAGTGCCTCTGTAATATGTTGTTTGTACGAATAAGAGCCAAGCTCATCCTCATGTCCTGTGTAACATCTTTTTGCCTAGACTTTTCTCTTGTCCGAGGCTGACTATCTTCTATCATTTTTGTGTTACATCTTTTGTAATGGAAGGAGTTCAAAGTTATCTCAATCCAACTTCATTATACCAAATCTTCAGTAAATGGTTCGGTTTGAAAACAAACTTATTGTTGGCTGCAGAAATATTTTTCTCCTCAGAGGTTTCTTGTGCATTAAATTCAATATCTATGATGAAATTGTAACCCCTTCTATCAACTACAAAAATAATGATCACAACTTGAAAATAGGTTAGTAGTACTGTTTTCTTTTACTATATGTCGATCGAATCAATACCAATATGGAAAAGTCTCTACAAGTACTTGGACTGATTAAATTTCAATTTTCTATTATGTACAAATTTCTGTAAACATAAATTAACAGTACCAACATAATATACTTAGGGTTCACTAAGATCTACAGACTTTCCAAAGGGAGGGAGATAGCTCGTAAATCATGACAATTGATACCGACGATGGAGACCAGTGATGGCATGCAGTTACAACTAAGTAACTTGAATCTCGTAGCTCAGAAAAGCCAATATTTTTTTCTGGGTCGCATGGTTGGAACATCTACAGCAACACCACCACCAAAAAATGAATAACTCGGTAAGTCATCTGCAGGACACAAGCTAAAATGGAATGTGTAAAAGAAACAAAAAAAGAGGTTGATAACAGAAGCTCGCGTACGTCACCTCCATTTCCATATAATGAGTTGTAGTGTACTTCACTCCAGAAGCTCAACCATAACTCTGAAATCATAAAACAACCGTAATTGTACACAATTTAATATACAAAAGCTCCAAAAACATATGACCATATTGATCAATAGCCACTACATAGCATATAGTGGATGGAAAGGAGTATAATATAATTTTCCAAACAGATTTTAATATTCCATGAACATTCTGAAATCTAGCGTTAACATAACACCAGTACCACCTATCTGAACATAGCTTCACTAATATATCATTTGCTGATTTAAGGGGTTTAAGCTAAATATTTGATCACGAGACAATGGCAAATTTTCGTAGAGAAGATTGAAGGAAGCGGAACATTCAAAGAACTTTTTTTACCTTCATTTCCCATTTCTCAAAGCTCAATCATCATTATTGCGATCATTATCTTATCTGCAGACATCACCTTCTAATAAACCGGTCTACCACTTAATAGCAAATACAAAGAAACTGGGGATAAATAAAATCTGATCCACATAGGTAAAAGGGATCTAGCAGTATTGTATGGCTATTGTTAGATATGTTTTTACAACCAAAATATGATCTTTTTAACATACTTAATACCAGTTACGGTATTTGTATAAGGGCTCAAAATAAACTTATTGTGATGTAACTAGTAGTTTTTGATGTTTACCTCTGGTTGGATTCTTGTCTTTTGGCATGATCTCAATGTAGCAAGTGTCTCGGAAAGAGGTGACTAAACAAATTTTGGCCCTAAACTACAGACAGTGCCATAAACAGTCAGAATATTGTCCTAAACAAAATATAAAATTAAGAAGACATATACATGATTATCTCAAATAATCATCTGATAGAAAGGAAGGTGGAAAAAAATAGAGAAATAGCACACACATTCTCTAAATGTGTACTAGAGCAATTAAACAACCCACAAACTATATTCCCTTCAAGGAAATGCCTTAGCAACAGATCCACCATGTCAGCATCCAAAGAATAAAAAATAATATATGGAAGCAAACCATCTTCTCCTAGCATTGCCATAACTAACAAGCGGTCAATGCAATTAATTATATCACATCCTCTTGAAAAATAAATTACGCATAGAACAGAATTCTAAGAAAAATCATGTTCACATTTAAAGCACAACTCTAAGAAAAATCATCCATGTGACAAATAGTTAATTAGTTTTCTATTCCAAAATATATTGGGATGAAAAGTAGAAACTGATGAGAAGATTTTCTTGAGAACAAATGAAACATACTCGATCTGCAGCTGCTTGTAGAGTAACATGATCTCCCCATTCCCCTGATCTAGAGTAAAAATGGATAAAAGCAGAATTAGCATTTAGATACACTTGCACCAAAAACCATAACAGCATGCTCTCTAATTTTGCAGGTGGAAGAAGAATAGGCAAAGGCATCGTGACAGATGTCTAACCTTTTCATTGTCCTCACATAGCTTCTGTACTTCATTGGGACATAACTTTCATACAATTTCTTGTGATGCTTCAACTGAAGAATAAAAGATTGATTAGAACACAGTAAATGACAATAAACTTACCTCCTACAGGACCACTGAACTGGCCAAGAATAACATGAAATAGCCAGTATTCAACCACTCATTTTTAGTCCTGTCTTAACCTCCCCCTAAGTACATGATGTGGGACTGAGAACTCTTGAGTTATGGAAGAAACGAGAGTTATCTTACTTACCAACTAAATTTATCATAAGGTATCATATTGTACTACCACATCACAAGTAATATACTTGGTATGTTTCCCATCTTAACAAATTATAAACATATTCCAGAACCAAAGATAGAAAGAGAGAGCTAATCCTCCAAAGGATAGGCTTGCTCAGCAATTTTAGTATTTAATCATATGATGGCACTAAAAAGCCACATCAGACATCATCCTTCTAGCTTCCTTCTAATGCACGCCCATGAGGCATTCAACTAGCATTTACTATTTGTTCACTTTAGTGATTCTATCCACTTTTTTTATGACCTGAAATAGTACACTCTTGATCTTGGTAACTGGTTGAGCAATTCTCTTCTGTATCAATATAAAAGAGGTTGTTTTTAACCATACCGAATGGTCACTATAATCAGTCATTTGAGAAACATCTTTATATTTTCATCCTCTTCTACTTTTAAAAGAAACTTCTCACTATACTCCTGTTCCAAAATACGTGTCTACATTCCTTAAAATGGATGTCTCAGAATAAATGTCCACTTTTGACGAAACAAATTATATATGAATTACCACTAATGTTCTTTTTTTTTTATCAGCATTACCAGTAATATCCTTACATGAGTTAGCTCTTACTAGAAAGTGGGAGGATATGAATGCATGGTGGGAAAGTAGAACATAATTCTAGTAGTCCTTAATATTTGC
>JAYMTO010000805.1:0-10642 GCA_036898065.1 California macrophylla | reverse complement strand
ACTCAGCGCTTGAAGAACAAAAGACCGTCTACGGCGCCAAATTCGTCGACGAGAGCTTCATCGCAAGTAATTGATTGGTTTGGCAGGTATTGGAATTTGCTTGTTCGTTTTTTATTTTGTATTTTGTCGCGAGTTTGACGAGGAATCTCAGCGAATCTCATCGTTATTGTTCGTGAGAATCGGTGGTAGGTTTTTTGTCGTGTGAGAGAGGAATTGGTGTATATGGATTTTGGGGAAATTGCAGTTTCTCTCTAGGGGTTTGAATCTGAACGAAATTCGGTTTAGATCCCTACTTTGATTGTAAAATTGATAGTTCTGTTAAAATATATGGATCATAGTTTTGAGAAATCTGAAGAGGTAGACGAATGGGTTGTTGAAATAATCATCTACTTCTTACTTTCCGTCGATACAATTGTAAATTTCAAATTTAGATTCTATCTTTGGCTGAACTGCCTTCATCAAATAGTGTCAGTGTGTGTATCTCTCTATAAACTGGCGATTTTAGTGATTTTATGATGATATTCCATTTGGATAATGGACCCTTTGTACCTGGTAATTGATGACTTATTGTCTGTTCTTTTGTTGTTTTATTTACACTTGTACAAGGTGTTTTTGCAATGCACCGTGTTGGTAGTGCTGGAGGTAATTCAACTCGCCCTCGCAAGGAGAAGCGGTTGACTTATGTGCTAAGTGATGCTGATGACTCAAAGGTTAGTAAATTTTTAGAAGGCGGTTCTATCTCGTCCATAGATTTCTGTTAGTTCTTTATTATTAATTATTAAGTGTATGGATCATCTCAATGGTTTTGGTGTGCCGCAATGAAAGAAGGTGATGCATTTCTTATGATAAGATTTAAATATGTCCATCAAATTTGCTTCAGGGTGCTTATATGTTGGTTGGCTATTTCTGTCAATTACTGATGACTCTAATCCCCTCTTTGTATGTGTATTGAATATGTAAAATGTGCTGATCATATCTTCATTACTATCTACTTCTTGGAACTTGAAGGTGATTTTATGTATTGATGGATCATTTGTTCTTCTGTGTAAGTAAAATCTATTTTCTCTCTCTGTGTCCAATACTCCAATTTAACAATACAACAATTCTCAACTATAACCTAATTATTTATAATCTGTATCCTCATTTGTTTCTTTCACAATTTGAGTGATTCATTGATAATGGTTATATGATAATTTATCTCCCTTGTATTTTCCATAAAATGTGAGTTGGAATCTGGGGGCTATACCAGACCGCTTTATCATGTGAAGTGTTGGTGTAATACTTTTGTTGCTTTATATGCTTGAGGTTTATGCCTTTTGCATTGTGATTTAAAATGCCGAGTGTTTGTATGCATGCCATTATTCAGTTCTGCATGTCTGTTTTTCAATCCACTACCATGTATATAGTGCAATGAAAGAAGAGATTACATGTTTCCCACTTATTAGATTTCTCACTGCTGTTATTAAGTACTTGGGTTTATGATCCTTATGCTGGTCCGTTTTGGGCATTGCCTATTTGCAGCACTGTGCAGGTGTAAATTGTTTGGCTGTATCGAAGTCTTCAACATCTGATGGATGTGATTACCTTTTTACTGGGAGCCGTGATGGCAAACTAAAGCGTTGGTCATTAACTGATAATGAAGCTACATGCTCTGCTACATTTGAGTCACATGTTGATTGGGTACCCTTTTCATTCGTAGACTTTGCACTGTTTTACATTGTCTAATGTACAAGTCTATTCTGCACTTGGCAATCATATGCTTTGTTTCTGGTTTACAGATTAAGTTGATTTTTGTTCTCTTGATTGTTTTTTTTGGCAATTTAACATTGAATCTAACAGCAAGGTAGTGAGCAGAAAAATAGTTTGTCACATATGCCTGATATTGTAATGAACTGTCTGAAAGTGGATTTAGCACTCTCTCACTCTCAATCATCTATAGAAGTATATTTTCTATTTCACTGCACACATAATTTTTATTAATGAGGATGAATGCCTCTGGCTTTGCAGGTCAATGATGCCGTCCTTGCAGGTGATAATACACTTGTTTCCTGCTCTTCAGATGCTACCCTCAAGGTCATTCATCTCACTACCTTGTTTTGTGGTCTAAGTTTTATATTTGTTTGCTTTCTTGATTCAACAACTTATTACTTTATTCTTCTGATACACCAGATGTGGAACTACTTGTCTGATGGCACTTGTACAAGGACTCTTCGTCAACATACTGACTATGTCACCTGTCTGTCTGCTGCAGAAAAAAATGTAATTTCTTTGTTAAAATTTTCATGGACCTTTATAACTGGGAGAGTGAATCGTTTCTGTTTGTGCAGTTCTGCTATTGTTTCGTACTCAATTAATGGCCTAAATTGTGCTTGAAGGTCTAATGCATCTAAGTTTCATAAGTCATTTTCTGATCCTTGTATAGTGTCGTGCATTTTAGAGTAATGTCGTTGCCTCCGGTGGCCTTGGTGGGGAGGTTTTCATATGGGATCTAGAAGCTGCACTAGCCCCAATATCAAAATCAACAGATGCAATGGAAGATGATAGTTCAAATGGTACCAATGGTTCTGGAAATGGATTGCCTATTACAAGCATACGCACGATTAGTTCAAGCAATAGCATTTCTATGCACCCAGCTCAGTCTCATGGATATGCTCCAATTGTTGCCAAAGGCCATAAGGAGTCAGTTTATGCATTATCCATGAATGATAGTGGGACACTTCTTGTCTCTGGAGGGACAGAGAAGGTTCATTTCACTTTTCATTCATTTTATGTATTTAACCCATGTTTATCATTTTTATGATCCCAAAGTGCTTTGTATTTGATAAAAGGGCAACTTTTTTCACCCCTTTTCTAGGTTGTGCGTGTATGGGACCCAAGATCTGGGTCTAAAACCATGAAGCTCAGAGGGCATACAGATAATATTCGGGCTCTGCTACTGGATTATACTGGAAGGTTCATTTGGATTTTATTGGTGGAATCATCTTCATGGTTTCTCTGTTTTAAATTCGACAATTATTTGTGAAAGCAAGTTTGAAAACCTAATGCATGTGATGAAACATAATTAAATTAGACATTACCTGTAATTTGTAGACAGGACACAGGACTTGAGTGTTAACTATGTGCAAGGAGTGTTCATAATTGGATACTCACACCTGAAGACAAGAAAATGTGACTATAACTGAAAATAAATTTACAAAAAATTGGTACAGTTAGGCTATAATTGGCAGATTTTATACTATACATTTTACCATGTCTTGTACTATGTTTCACACCTGAAGACAAGAAAATGTGTAGTTTAGGTTAACCCTTACACAATGTAAGGTTGCTGCCGTGTGACCATGAGGTCATGAGTTTTGAGTTATGGAAACTGTCTGCTTGCAAAAGCATAAATAAATTATCCGTCTCAGTCCCAAAATGGCGGGAGCCTTCTGCACTGGGTTATCCTTCTACAGATTTTGAGTTTATACTGCTATATTCTTGCAATATTTTGATATTATTGATGCTCAATTTGTTGACCTCTTTTCTCCTTTATTTCTTGCAGATTTTGCTTATCGGGATCTTCTGATTCTATGATTAGGTTAGTAGCCCACACATTTTGTAATATTATTGCAGGTAAGTTTGCATCAATTCTTGTGTGTCTTTCTATTTAGTGATTTCTCAAACTCTGCATATAGACTATGGGATCTTGGTCAGCAGCGATGCGTGCACTCCTATGCTGTGCATACAGACTCTGTCTGGGCTCTTGCCAGCACCCCAACATTTAGTCATGTTTATAGTGGTGGGAGAGACCTTTCTGTGAGTAATTTGTTATTTTACCTAGCTATAATTCATTCTCCCTGATGCTATAACTTCTTTATCTTCGTGCTCATGTGGTTAAGCTTTGATGATTGCTTTTTTGGCATCCAAATCTGTTTTTACCCTCAGTTGTACTTGACGGACTTGGCGACAAGGGAGAGTGTTTTGCTTTGCATGAAGGAACACCCCATTCTGCAACTTGGATTGCATGATGATGGTATATGGGTTGCAACAACAGATTCTTCTGTTGATCGGTGGCCTGCTGAAGGATGTAATCCTCAGAAGGTCTTCCAAAAAGGTGGTTCATTTTTAGCAGGAAATTTATCCTTTTCAAGGGCAAGGGTCTCCTTAGAAGGATCAACACCTGTAAGTGATACCGATTGTTTTTATTAGTAAATGAAGTTAAACTGTGTCTTTGTTATGAATTGCTGAAAGTTATATATAGTCTCCGTTTTGTCTCTTTTTCTTGCCTGCATGAGAATCTCAAGAGAAGAAACAAAATAACATCCAATAAGAATGTTATAATATTTTTAACTTTTGTCATTTCACTTATCTGAAAATGTCCAGCACCTTCCAATATTATTTTGTAGGGAAACTATCTTCCCTTAGAAATAATATTCTTAAGAAACATCTTCTACGTAAAGCATTACAATAACAACACAACAACTTAGCCATTTTCCCAATCAATTAGGGGTAGGCTCCATGAACCAAATGCAGATCACTCACAATGAGTCATCCACATGAATACTGTTCCTCCGTTGCTTGCTAAAGATTACCAAATCCTTGGTGATACCCTTATCTTCCAAATACTTACGGATAAATTCTGCCCATGTCTTCTTTCACCGTCCTTGTGCATGTAAAATGTTCTTGGTAGGATATATTTTCTGGTGTTTAGCATTCAATGTAAAAGTCATTCTACCTATTGTTTCCTCAAAGTTACAATTAATGAAATTCATATCTAACTTCACAACCACTGATGAAAGATTAAAACTTTTTCTATAACACCGATTTTTGTATATCAAGATATGAATGCATCTTGAAATCCAAATAAGAAAATGTGTTTAACATTGCTATTCTTCTATATAATAAAGTTTAAGGTTTGATCTTCATCCAGTTTCTGTATTCTGTTGAGCTGGAGACGATTTGTTGTTTGAAACTCGAATTTAAGAATCAAGGTTTTGACAGTAGGGTGAGGATACAAGTACTGTGGAGTTCCAAACTTTCACATTGAATTTGTGGGACTGGTTTCAAACCATATACATGTGATGTTGATGGGGTCCTGGTAGCTTTTTGCGGTGTTCACTTCAGGTGTGTAGAGAGATCAGGTAAATAGAGAGATAGTAGGAGGGGAGAGGATAAATGGAGTGTGAGTGAGCTGTGCAAATGGGCTATTAGGATTTGAGATGTTTTTAATGTATCATTTTTCTCTGAACCATCCCTTTTTCTATCTTAGATGTGTGACTGCTTTTTAGAACTACTCTCTCCCTCTCTCCAATTTTGTGAAAAACTGACATTTAGCTATATTTTGCAGGTTCCTATTTACAAAAAACCAACCTTAACCATTCCCGGTACCCCAGGAATAGTGCAACATGAAATCCTAAATAATCGAAGGCATGTCTTAACTAAGGTATTTGTGGTGCTAGAATTTACCTTGGTAACCTTGTTTTTCTTTTTTGGCAGGCATGATGTTCTTACCAGTACCACTAACCTTCTTGCTATTCTTCTTATTAATGTCAATTCTTTGTATTATTGCAGAAGTATTTATTTTGTTGAATGTGATTCCTTGAACTGATATATCTATTTTCAATAGGACACTGCTGGTACTGTGAAGCGATGGGAGGTAACCAGGGGAGTAGTAGTCGAGGACTATGGAAAGGTTACTTTAATTGTGCTGCTTTTTTGTCGTGTGAATAATCAACACATATTTTGTGTTGGTGCTTAATTGCTAATACCTGATTACCCCTTTTTGGCTAATGCCTCTACTTTTGTGTTTGTAATGCATACTTCTTAGGTTTCGTTTGAGGAGAAGAAAGAAGAATTGTTTGAGATGGTATAACTTCTAGTGCATTGTAAATGTAATGTGATTTCACTTTAAGAGTTTTGGTGGTTAGACCTGTTGTATTCCTAACTGCAGGTGAGCATTCCTGCCTGGTTCACTGTGGATACTAGGCTTGGAAGCTTGTCCGTCCATTTGGACACTCCACAGTGCTTTTCTGCAGAAATGTATTCAGCAGATCTTAACATTGTTGGGAAGCCTGAGGATGATAAGGTAATATATACTAATTTGGGAGGGTCCTTAAATATTTACCATGCAAATCTATTATTTCAAATAGCTTATAATCATGTGGTATTTCAAGTATTGACCATAAATTGATAGACATTAAATAACAGTTCATTGCTAGATTTTCTTACGATATACTCTAGTACACATGCAGACACTAGATGGGTATACATTGTATTTCATAACCCTATTGTATTTTTTCCAGTGTAAATTGATAGATGATTGTGAAGTAAGATGATTAATTGAGGGCTCGCAACTATCTGTGTATTTACAAAAGATAAAAATAAAAATATGTAGCGGATTATAAAAAAGAATTAGCTTTTAAATCATGGATTCGTTAATATTCGATACTGTACTTTGTTTATCACTAGCAAAACAATGGTACTAAATTTATCTTCACCGTGCTGCATATTGTCCCTGCCCTAGAACAATATCGATGAATAGGATTTGCAGATTTCTTAAATTCATGAAATTTCAGTTACAGTTATGCATTTACAGTGCATGATTCATGAATTATGTATTGCTTTATATGCATCCATCATTCTTTGTAGGATTGCTGTATAAATTTCTGTTCTCAAACTAGTTAATCGTTTGTTTTCCATGGTTTATTGAGAAGTGGACTTACTATTGCATTAAATATTATTCAGGTTAATCTAGCTCGTGAAACCCTAAAGGGTCTTTTGGCTCATTGGTTGACTAAAAGAAAACAAAAATTTGGTTCACATGCTTCATCCCGTCCTCCAGCCAATGGGGAAGTTTCATCTGGGAAGGATATTTCTGCCAAAAGTATTTCCCATTCAAGAGTTGAGGCAGATAGTAATACTGAAAATGATTCTATGGTGTACCCTCCATTTGAGTTCTCAACTCACTCCCCACCTTCCATTATTACTGAAGGGTCTCAGGGAGGTTCATGGAGAAAGAAAATTACTGATTTGGATGGAACAGAAGATGAAAAGGAATTCCCCTGGTGGTGTTTGGATTGTATTTTGAACAATCGTCTACCTCCAAGAGAAAATACCAAGTAATTTCTGCCTTGAATGATAGTTATGGGTGTTATGCATCCTTTACCTGTTCTGCTGAACTTTTTTTCTTTCTTCTTTTTGAGAAATTAATCTTTCTGCAACTAGGTTTTGTACATGAAAGGAACACATCAATGCATTTTCAATTTTATGCATATCAATTAACTACTAAATACATGAAGATTATTTCATGCATTGTGATTAACTGCATCAAACTTTGAAGTGTTTCTTCTGAGTATTCAAGTTAGAAATTTGTTGGTCTGTTATGTGGTTAATATTTCAACCTTTTGTACTTTGGAGGTTGTGTTGTCTGTTTTGATGGCTTTAATTCTTTCGTGTTATTCAATTTATTCGTTTTCGATTGCAAGACTATTTAGATTTTACACCATTGACCCAACAGACCACAACTTTCTATTCTTTTGTTTCTTTGGTCAGTTCAAGACCTCTAGTATTTTCTAACTTTTTTGTGTTTATCTCAACAGGTGCAGCTTTTACTTACATCCATGTGAAGGTTCTACTGTGCAGATCCTCACACAAGGGAAACTAAGTGCACCTCGTATACTGAGAATACATAAAGTGAGTTGTTTTTCTGTTGGTGATTGTTAAGCTTACTCCAACCCAAATAGGTCACTTAAACCACATTTTTCCGATGTGGGATAATTTCAACACTCTCCTCACACACAAGCTAGACCATGCAATGGGCCTTGCACATGGACCAATAATTAATGAGGGAAGAAACACACATGGGTCACATGCCCAATACTAAACTAACTTTGGTACCATGTTAAACTTATTCCAACCCAAAATCTTAAGCCATCTCTGGCAGAGCATAAACCAAGTGCAGAAAAATAGTCTTATGATGTTTTTTATAGTTAAAAACATATTGATATCTGCAGTTGGTGTTCTTGAGGACATCATGAATGTTCTGTATTGATCACTAAAGGCTGATTATTAGTTTAACATAACAGTAAGTACTTGGGTTAGATCAGAAAGGTAACAAACTTCTGGTATTAATTAAAATTGAACTTACAATTAGTATGCTGGTATCGTCACTGTGGTCCATAGTGAATATTTTTGGTGGACTTTTCTCACTCATAAGCTTGTGAATGTGTTTTTTGTAGTAGGGGAAGTCTTTGGAAAAACACTCATTTTCATTTAATGTGTATTGCCAATTTGAATAATTTTGTCTGAGTGGATAATGGCTATGTTAGAAGGTCTGGTTTTTTATTGTGATGCTAATACATTGTTGGATGCTAGGGGTCTTCCTTGATTGTAAAAACCATATGACCATTGGGCTTACTAACTTCTATTGTTATAGGTTGTTAATTATGTAGTAGAGAAGATGGTCCTTGACAAGACATTAGATGGTGCATCTGATGGAACGCTTGCACCTGGAGTTGCTGGAGGGCAGTCACAGCATGTGGCAGTTGGCGATGGTTCATTTCGGACTGGTTTGAAGCCTTGGCAAAAGCTTAAGCCATCTATCGAGATATTGTGTAATAATCAGGTAAGTCAGGGCTCATCTTGGGTGTGTTTGATTTTTGAGGTGCTCTACAAATGTATTGGAATGTTAGCTATGAAACATTGTGCTTAAGGTGGTATGTTTAATAATTACTGAAATAAAATAAAGGAGCAAAGAAAATAACAAGCAAGATTTGCTTGTAATGAATATATATTATACTGTTGGATAAATATTCTAAAGGCAATATAGAAGTGACACAAATGTAATAAGATATTATACCCATCAGAATGCTCTAACAAGGTAGGTTACAAAAATTTACTTATGTACTTGTCAATTGTCATACTATAATTGCATGAATGAAGTCTATTCGAGTGTTTAGTAGCAGCTATAAAATCTGTTTTTTTGTGTTGCTTTTTGGGATACAAATTCCTAGGAACTCTGAAGTTGCAATTGCTCGTGAATTGATCAACATGGGAAACAATTTCAAATATTTCCACAATTTTAGTACAAATTTGGTAGATGAAGTTACAAATATGTAGTAAAATTTGTTGTTCATTTTGTTTTTCCCTTCCCAGGTTTTATCACCAGAGATGAGCTTGGCAACAGTACGGGGTTATATATGGAAAAAACCAGAAGACCTGGTTCTCAATTACAGATTGGTTCAAGGACGATAATGCTTTTTGGCAAGCCCAGTTGCAGGTGAGTGACTACTCGCTAGATGTCATTTGTTTACTCTGAACCATTATCTTCTTTTGGTATTGCATCCTTTAAATTGAAATAACATTAACTGCATAAATCTTTTTTTGTACATTTTTTGCATCCGTAGACAACAGTACAGACAAACTAATTTCATGGAGAAAAGCTAAAAACCATTTTGCAGACAAAATTGCTCATAAATGACATTATATTTCAAATATGTCAGGTTCAGAGGAGTAAGAGCAGGCATTTGTCTCGGCCTGTGTATTGAGTGACATATTTTACCATACTTGCAGGTTGGACTAGTCTTTGACAATGTAGTTCCTGTGCTGTGTGCAAATACACCGGAATGCTAATTTTTCTATAGCTGCTTACTGTGAATCGTGAACACTACTATTTGTGGAGAGTCAATCAATTGTTGAATCCAGCGGCTTTCTTCTTGGATTCACATTGCTTCTCGGGGAGAGGGTGTTATAAATTTTGTATACTGCGGCTGGCATGCAAAATTTTGCCCGCGCGAGCTTGTTCTGCCTCGAGTCTGCATGTAACAATAGAATTATTTTTGCTTCTGGAAATTAAAAAGCTCTCCGAGGAGGTAATTAGGACTGTGATGTGGAAAGTTCGTAGAGATGCCGGATGCCTTCAGGGGTACAAGTTACAACTAGAGATATATAGTTAGGTCTTTCATCTTCTTTTTGAAACAGTTCAGTTCCTATTTCTGTGAAATTAAGTATTATATAATTAGCATGTTAACTCGAAAAATCACTGTTTATCACTAAATGTTTAGGGGTCGTCGACCCAAAGGTTTTGGGTTCAAGGCTGAAGTTTGGTAGGGATTGCAAGTAATTATTTTCAAAACATTATTAATTTTCAAAATATTTGTTTTATTTGAGTTATTATGCAATAAAAAAATATTATTATTTAAAAAAGTGTCCACTATTCACTTCTTTAGCAGAGGAGGAAAGTTTAATATCCAAGTCTGTTTCGTTAATTCAGTATGCGGTCTAAACAATTATAAACAGAAGGTGGAAATAAAAAATGGTCTTTTCGATCAATTAGTAAAGCTAAAATATGTGATAAAATCTAAGGGTAAAACTATTCCTTCGAGATTTGATTTTTTATTGAAAAAAGATTACAGAATCGCTTGGATTACTTTAAATCAACTAACATTTTGTCCAACTTATATTTTTTGAAATATTTGTCCAACATATTTGAAAGTTAGCTTTATAGGTTCATATAAATGATACTTTTGCTGTAGCTACTAGATCTTTTCCTATTATCCTTAAATAAAAGTGTTTGGCTCAAAATTAATTTAATTCTTGTTCTTTTATTTTTTGAAATAAAAGGGGATATTTTATTACTACAAAATATCTATACAAGCTAAACGTT
>JAYMTO010000804.1:0-10642 GCA_036898065.1 California macrophylla | reverse complement strand
TAGCACCTACAAACCAATCGCATCCATTGAATCCAGAAAATGGATGGTTGAGATTGAAGTTTTTTTACATTCCATTTTTTGATATAGTAGATTCCATTTTCACATTTTTCACACAAAAATTGCAAGATTGCAATTTTTAATGGCGTAGATTTCATATATTGATATGCTATGGATTTCATGTTTGTAGGTGTGTAGAATAAGAGGGGGTTTGTAGTAGAACTCCTCTCTCTCTCTCTAATATATATATATATATAAAATTATTTCTTCGATAGATTGCCTTTACTTTTCACCTCAAGACTTTGTATAAACTACTTCCTGTGAACATCAGGTGTTGCCAGGTTTCAATAAATAGATCTCTCATGGAAAACAGAAGTGTATACTCTACTAGTGCATTTATTCTTTTATTTAATATTTCTTTCCTTCTGTTTTGAATATTGAATAACTAATCTTCTGTATTTGCAGACATCATCTTTCTTTCTTCACATTTTTAAGGCCCAGTTCACAGAGAAAAGAATACAAATAGGAGGGAAGCAACTATCTGGGTTGTCTTTTGCATCTATTTCTCTTCTCCTATCAGAGCAGGTGCCGTTTGCAGAGAATGACTTGGCAGTGTAAGTAGCTTTGTTTAGTTTTGAGGGGCAGTAAATGAAATCTATTTTGGTAACCGTAGAACTCAATCATGTTGTATGGAGTTTTCAGATAAATGTACTAGTTCTTGGGATGAAATTAACAGTAAAGGCTCCCACCATGGTGGGGATTTGGGAAGGGTCATTTATGAAATTAATAGTATATAGGTCAAATGTATATTTATTGCACACTATGAAGCACAGTTTCACAACTTAGAGTAAAGAATCGTGTTGGATTCCCATGTCGTGTATAGGGACACACACTCGAAGCCTATTGTCTCATTTAAATAAAATAAAGAAAAGAGAGGGATGACTATGGCTGGTTTTTCAATTCAAACTTCTGTTTGATTACAGTATTACTGCCTAATGATTTAAGGGGTTGAAAATGGAGTGGATTGCTTCCTATTTCTGACAATTATCGTTTTAGTTTGTTATAAAGATATTTTAGTTTGCAATTTGACATGTTTATTGTTAAATTTCACGACAAAATCTGTAAAAACTACAACTTCATATGATTTATTACGTAGAAATTATATATTTTTTAACTAAAAGATTTATGTATCCTAGCGTATTGTATCCTATGTTTTTTGAAAATCGCGTGTCTGTATCATGTCTGAATTGGTGCTTTATAGATTGCACAAACAACCTCATATGAATACCCCAAGCCAAGTATAATGCCTTTTGAGCAAAATTAAGTATTATATATGTCACGCTTGAAACCCATCGTTTAGCCTATGATTGCTACTAGAATCCACCTGAAGGGGCGTTCAAGGCCCACCAAAAAATCTTAATGCCTTGATGGAAGATATCCAATACAACTTCTTTATGAAATGAAGAATATTTCTCTAAGAAAAGATTCAAAATATCCAGAACATATCATTCTATGAGCAATTTGGTCTTCGTTTCAAAATAGGGTAGTCTCTGCCATGATTAATTGGTCAATAGATAAGACTTGACAAAGCCTCCTATTTGCAAGATTGCGTGACCCTCCACTGAGGAAGGTCATATTGTAAGGTAACTATAAGTAATGACTTGTCATGACAATTCATAGATTGAGTTGTTATACGTAATCATATATGCCAACAGTTATGCAAACTGTCATTATCAGTAATTCATGGATGGTAGCTAGTAGAGACATCTGGCAATATATATGTGGTTTCAAAGGTTTCAGATCACCTATCCTTATATCATGACAACCTTGGCACAGAAGCTTACCCTCACTGTTGGAAAACTGTCATTATAAATAGATAAATAATGAGATTTGTAAGCATCAGCCATCACTGTACACTTGGTTTGGGGGTATTAAGAGCAAAACAAGGTCCAGAAAGTTAGGTGCACAAGGTTGTGTGGCGAGGTTAGATGTTGTGAAACCCCAGTTGAACTGTGTGTGACATGGCTAGTGCGGGTGGGCCTGGGCTACACAAACAATCGATCAGTCCTTTGCATACAAGTTACTTTAAATATTGTGGTTTTATGTTGTAAACTACTTTTATTCTTAAAAGAACAGTTGTAACTAGTTCCATTGGAATTCCGTTGATACTTTCTTGTCAAATGCTTTTTCCAGGAGCAACATTGTGAGCGACAACAAATATATGCTTCTTGGACTTTCAGATGGATCGTTACTTAACATCTCCTGGAAAGGAGAGGTAATGCAATTATAGGTGTTGAGTTGTACACTAATTGTTTATATGTATCTTGTCCTGTATATTTGCTGATATAGTAGCAATTTCGCAGCTTTTTGTAGCCCAACATGTTAGATACTGTTTTAAGTTAATATATATGCTATTGATTTTTCTATTTTTCATATATATATTTTTGCTGTTCTTTACAGTTCTTTGGGCCTTTTGAACTTGATCCCTGCGACAACAATGGAGTTACTGACTTGCAACATGCACTTGGTAACGGTCTTTCTGCTGCTTGGGGATCTTCCAAAAGGACTGCTATTGTCCAGCTCGAACTATGCTTGCCATTGAGGTTGCTATTTATCATATATTCTGATGGGCAAATGTTGTCATGTTCTGTAAGTAAGAAAGGTCTAAGGCAAGCAGAATCTATTAAAATTGAACGAAAGTTGGGCTCTGGCGACGCTGTTTGTACCTCAGTAGCTTCAGAGCAACAAATTCTCGCTGTTGGTACCAAAAGAGGGGTTGTCGAGCTATATGACCTGACAGAATCGGCATCATTGATTCGAACGGTATCTTTGTGTGACTGGGGGTAAGCTTTGCATATTATCATAAACTGTGACATTACTGAGACAATTTAATGATTTTTGTTGTTGTTGTATTCTTAGTTTTGGCTATTAAAAATTCTGTAATTTTCTGAAACTTTCATGTGTAACATATAAGTTTCCAAACAACATACTACGCCCCCCTGAATTTAGATCAGTTTTCATGGACCTCCACATTTTTTTAGTATCCCCTCCCAGTCTTTCTATGACTCAAATTTCTTTTCTATTGGAAGACTTTTTATCTCTCTATGTTCTCAGGAACAATAATTCACTTTATACATCTTTATCATAACACTTCCTTTTTATAGTGACATTTTAAAATTTATTTTGCTGTTTGAGTTAAATTACTATGAGTTATGAAATAAGTAGAACTTGATTGCTCAAAATTACAGATCTTCTGTAGGTAATACGTAATAACTTGAGACATATTTGGGTTTTGGCTTCAATTCATTGTGGGAAGAACTTTCATGACTTGGCTGTTTGCAGATACTCAGTGGATGATACTGGCGCTGTCAGCTGTATTGCATGGACTCCTGATAATTCTGCTTTTGCAGTTGGGTGGAAATTAAGAGGACTTACTGTTTGGTCTGTCTCTGGTTGTCGTTTGATGTCAACAATTCGCCAAACCAGTTTAAGCTCTGTATCTTCTCCCACTGGTAAGCAGGATTGCAAATATGAAGCTTTGTTGAGTGGCACATCATTAATGCAGTGGGATGAACATGGATATAGAATTTATGCTGTTGAACAAGGATCCTCAGAAAGAATTCTTGCCTTCTCTTTTGGGAAATGCTGTCTCAGTCGAGGAGTTTCGGGCATGACTTATGCTCGGCAAGTGATTTATGGTGAAGATCGTTTGCTTGTTGTGCAATCTGAAGATGCCGATGAACTGAAAATGCTACATCTTAACCTTCCAGTTACGACTTCAATCTGCAGTTTGGGGGATCAATTTGTCTTGTTTTGTTGTCATCCCAAAATGTTCATCTCTGATGTAATAATTTTATCTGATAGCAGGTTTCTTATATTTCTCAAAATTGGCCAGTTCAACATGTTGCAGCAAGCAAGGATGGAATGTATTTAGCAGTTGCTGGTCTTCATGGATTAATCCTGTATGATATGCGGTTAAAGAGGTGGAGAGTGTTTGGCGATATTACTCAGGAACAAATGATCCAGTGCAGAGGTTTGTTATGGCTGGGAAAGATTGTTGTCGTCTGCAATTATATTGAATCTTCTAACACGTGAGCATTTGATCCATGTATACATTTCAATCCAGTTAGTTCTTTTGAAATTTGCCTATTGGATGCAAAATGATGATATTCATTAATTTATTATACTTGTCAGGAAGGTCTAGTTTATGACCTTGAATTCTTTCCTTTGTATAAATGAATAACTATTTATGTCTTCACTTATAGGCTCTGTCTATTTTGCAGATACCAATTTGTTTATTTGATATTATGTGACGTTATTTTATTTGTTTTTAAGATGGTCTGGGTAACTGATGCATTGCAGGTATGAATTGCTTTTTTATCCAAGATACCACCTAGATCAAAGCTCATTACTATATCGGAAATCATTGCTAGCAAAGCCTATGGTGATGGATGTCTATCAAGATTATATCCTAGTCACATATCGCCCATTTGATGTGCATATATTCCACATGAAATTATCCGCTGAATTAACACCTTCTAGTACTCCAGATGTGCAGGTAATACATTTTTCTTTTTTGTTTCACATCTATCTATAGTTCCACTTCTGAATGGTTTGATGTTCTCCACTAGTTGTTAACTCCTTGTCTTCAGTTTGCATCCTGAATGAGTGATTTAATGAAATATTATTTGTCATACATTTTCAAGTAATAAAATGACAAACAGCTTTCTACAGTACGGGAACTCTCAATCATGACGGCAAAGAGTCATCCCGCGGTAATGCGTTTTATCCCTGATCGGCTTCCAAGAGAGTGTATCTCAAGCAATCATCATCCATCTTCTTCAGATATGCTGGCCAGAGAACCTGCTAGGTATGTTTTCCATGGAATGCTAAATAGAACATTTTCTATAACATGCCCCTGAATTGGTTGCTTGCACACTATATGTACCTTAACTGGCTTCATTTAGCAGATGTTTGATATTGAGAGCAAATGGGGACCTTTCACTGCTTGATTTGGATGATGGACATGAAAGGGAGCTTACCGACTCTGTTGAGTTATTCTGGGTTACCTGTGGTCAATCAGAGGAGAAAACAAATCTAATTGAGGAAGTTTCATGGTTGGATTATGGCCACCGAGGAATGCAGGTAATTAGCTGTTATGGTCTACATTCTTATTTCCTGTTTTATTCAGGGTAATACTGATAATCCATAGGAGTTTAATCATCTTATGTTAGTAAATTAAATATTTTCATTTTGGAAATAATTCAAACAAAATATCATATAGTTTAATATATAGGCTTGTACAAAATTAAAATGGAATTGTTCAGTGATGCAGTTCCTTTAGTACCTGTTATCTATCATTATTCTATTTATTATTTTTGATACAGCAAGTATTATTTTTGGTTCTTGTTTCTGCCATGTACTTGTCTTATATAGGTTCTGGTTGGAAGTTTATTTTTACAGGTTTGGTATCCATCTCCAGGTGTGGACCCATTTATGCAGGAGGATTTTTTGCAGGTATGTGTGCACATTCAACAGTTCAAACTCATCTTTTATTAATTTATTTGCTTATCTAGAAATTTCATGTGGATCTATTTCATACCTTCCAAGGTGGGATCTATATGTATTTGTGTGTTTGCTTCATTTTTATGGTGAAAAATAGGTTTAACCTGTCGTGGCCTTTATCGCTGAAGGTTTGAACTCTTTTTGTGGTTGGATCTTTCTCTACCTTTTGTGTTTGTGCCATTTGCATTTGGCTACAGAATAAGAAAATATCTCTTAACTGAATTTATCGGACTTAATATTGCGTTATTTGACCCTTGTTTCCTTAGTCGTATAAAGTGACTCAATATTGCTTTATAGTTGGACCCGGAGCTTGAATTTGATCGCGAGGTATATCCTCTTGGGCTTCTTCCAAATGCTGGCATTGTTGTTGGTGTTTCCCAGAGAATGTCCTTTGCTGCATCTACCGAGTTTCCATGTTTTGAGCCATCTCCTCAAGCTCAAACTATATTGCATTGTCTACTTAGGCACCTTATTCAGGTACTGTTTTGTTTCCCCCCTCTGATAAAAGAGTATTGTTTTGTGCTATACCAAAAGCATTTATTTATTTGTAATGTGGAGGGTGTCTGTGGAAGGTGTTCACACACGAGAATTTAATATAGTTAAAACCTATGAAGCATCAATATGGGTATACTGGGTACCTTATGCAATGGGTATCACAAGTTAAGAAAATGTAGAATACTTCAAATACTATAACAGTAGATTTATATATGAATATTCTGTAATAGTAAATATCATTAAAAAATTATTTTCGCAATGGCACCACAAAATAAAAGCATTAACCATGTATGAACAGGAAATGACATGTAATATTGATATATATCGGTGGTAGAAGAGAAGCCATTTATACATCGCATCACAAGCCTCAACTATTATTCAAGTAGGCATAGTTAAGGCTTATCGGTGGCATCAGGCTTCAACAACTATGACATAGTCAAGGAATCCTATAAATCATGGGATTCTGGTTTAGCTTCCCTCTTAATTGTGTCAAACTATGCCTGCGTAGGGCTGATACCATCTTGAAATAGTAAGTGATATGTAATATTAGTGCCGACAGTAGGTAGTTATGGCTATTTAGGGTTCAGAGAAGATGGACATTTACTTAACTGATCTTGAGAAAGAAAGAGTTATATTTCAGAGAAACAGCAAGCGTGAGTTGGGAGCTAGGTGGCGATAGAAAAGAAATGGAAGCTGTTCAGGGGCTGTTACTGGAAACGACAATGTGCAGAGAGCAGAGAACACAAGAGTGAGGGAGAAGGAGAAAATAGTCCACACATGCCCAGACTAGATAGACAGACCATTCCATTAATCTAAATCTGAAGTCTCCTCTTATCTTCAGATTAGCTATAGAATAAATACTAAACTTGGAGAAGATTAGCTATAGATTAAATACTCAACTTGGAGAATACTCGTTGCAACTAATGTATATGGTGGCAAAATGATGGATAGCAAACAATTCTCTCATTTCCATATTCAATACTTCAAGCCTGCTCTTATCTTCAGATTTGTTATATAGGCTATGAAGTCTCAAGATTCTCAACTCATAGGAACTCCAAAAATAATGCAGAACTAAAATACTAACTACCAGGTAAACAAATTAAGGCTGACTAGCAATCTTGAATTGAAATGCATACCACTACCAAATTACTAGAAGACTCCAGCGGAATGACAATAATGCTCCTTTCTGCTTAACTTCCATATTCTGCTCATGAAGGTAAAGCTGATAGAACTAGTCTATCTTCCCTAACTGCATCACTAAGCAGCCTTACCTAGAGCCCTCTGACCTTGGATTCTTAACATAGCACTAACAAACTTGTATCTGTCAGACTGTCACAACTTTGCCAGTTTTAACTGTAGGCAATACCTACGTCCCCCTGTCCGTCCCCCCCAACACACACACTAATTTTGGTTCTTATGACTGCCAGAGGGACAAAAGGGAGGAAGCTCTACGGTTGGCACAATTATCAGCCCAAAAACCTCATTTTTCACACTGTCTGGAGTGGCTTCTTTTTACTGTATTTGAAGCTGAAATTTCCAGGTATTTATCAGATGAATGAAATTATGCTGTATCAGTTTGATGTATCTGAATTTTAATTGTGTTTGCAGCAGAAGATATTCTAGAAGGTTAATATTATAAACATATTTCTTTTGAGACTGCAATATAGCATTATTTGGCTCAACATTGCTTTACTTCAAGTTGTCTACACCGAGGGTTGATATAATATTAGTGCCCATCTGTTGTTCAGGGTCATGTTTTGAGGTTTTCCTATTCTTGGTTGTGTCAAGTTTTATAGCATTATGTTCCTCCTTGGAATTTTAGTTGTTTAAGCTATTTTCAATGAGTTCTTTTATGTTTAGTGTATTGGTTATGGAGATGTTAGGGTATAATAGTTGGTTTGGCAATTTGTAGTTTTTTATTTTATGTTTTCATGGATTTTGTATATATATAGTTATGATATCACTCCCTAACTAAATTAACTGCTTGCAGCTCAAATATAAGTAAGAACAAGACCTCCATTTCTAAAAGTGACACCAGCTCCTCTCTTTTGGAGAAGACCTGTGATCTGATCAGAAGCTTTCCAGAGTACCTTGATGTGGTTGTAAGTGTTGCGAGAAAAACTGATGGTAGACATTGGGCCGATCTGTTCTCTGCTGCAGGAAGATCAACAGAGTATCCGTTCTACTTTTCTTTCTTAAATTCTTGTTTATTTAACCTCAAGTTTGAAGTGTACTTCAAATAGATATTTAAATATACTTAAGTATCAACGGTGATCTAAATGTGGTTTGAAATGATTAGATTGTGTAGGGAGAAGTGGTTGATCATTTATAGGCTCCCATGGTTTGTAGTTGGTTATTTAATGTTTGTAACTTACCAAGAAAGAAACAAATAATTTGATCTTGGGGCATAAATATTCTACTTTCCTTCGAGGAAGTAAAATAGCATGGGTTACCAATAATATTCTTTGTTGAGTTAGTTATTACCTCATGTTTTTCTAGGCAAGTGGGAGCACATGGGGACATAGTGGGAAATTGGAACACTGACTCCACTGATCCTTAAATTTTTTTCAAAAAACAAAGGGAACACTTATTTTGGAACAAAAGAATTCTGTTGTGTCATATTATCTGCTGTTTCTAAGGATGATGATGATGTTTTTTTTACTACTTTTTTAGGTTGTTTGAGGATTGTTTCCAGCGGAGGTGGTACCGCACTGCAGCCTGCTATATACTTGTGAGAACCATGATTATTTCATTGTGTAAAATATAAAACTTTATTGATAATTCTTGTTTTTTCAATACAATGAGAACAACCCTTTATATCGGGATTAATCTTAATACTGAATAGGAAAGACAATAGTACTAAGAAACTAATATAAATAGGAAACTAGGAATAGGAAATACTTCTAACAAGAAATAAACTCTAACAGTTACTATTACCATAAGCAGTAAAATCAAGTTTTCTTCTGGTGTACATTATGTTATACAATACATCTGCAAGTCAAGATTTGAACTCACTAATGATTTTGGTCTATCAGTGTCCTTAAATTATATAACTGCACTGGGCAAGTTCCGATTTAGCTTAGAGATGAAGAAGAGGAATGATTATTTGGACCGAGAATGACTCGACTTTTGTAGTAATAGTTTTCCCCAGATTCCGTTATTAGGTGCTAAAGTCGAGGGCATGGTTTCTTGTAGACCTTATTTAGAATTATATTTCAAATTATAGGAGGGTTTTAAAATCCAACCTCTTCCACCAACTGTAGATAAAAGAAAGATAACACTTGCCTAATAATTGCTTGATTTTCTGAGGTCCCATTGGAACATCATGAGGATGTCGGAAGTGCATATAGGTGTCTGTACTTGAAGCATACTTTCTAAAATTTATCTTCCTGTCTTCTCTGTTGTTTATGTACCTTGACATCCCTATTGGCATTTGTAACACAAACTTTTCAGTCAGAAATACTTGAGGCTCTTGGAGCTACTGTTGAAAGGGTAAGACCAGTTTCAATCACGCACAAAGATCACTACGTCAATATTGCTCGGAGGCGAGCACTGGAAGCAAATGAATTGGCATCAAAGCATCGAAATCATGATGAAATAGATCGCAAAAGCATTGAACGCGTAAATGGTTACAGATCTGATGAAGCAAAACAGTGCCCAACTGTCTCCGGTGAATGTATGGGTGGTTTCTTTGCTGATCAGTTTGAAAATTTGGCAAATTTCCGGGCGCACTACAAGGGTACTGGACCTGAGATTTGGGAACAGAGTGATGAAAGTGTAGATGCTTTTGTTGCAGCTGCAGGTACAGGTGGTACCGTGGCTGGTGTTTCAAAGTTTCTTCAGGTCAGTTCCTTTTCCATCCTCTAAGTTCATTGATCTGTACATAGTAGCCATACGAAACCCTTGTTTCGTGTCTGGCAGGAAAAAAATCCGATGATAAAGTGCTTCCTGATAGATCCTCCCGGTTCTGGTTTGTACAACAAAATTACAAGGGGAGTGATGTACACCAGAGAGGAAGCCGAAGGACGAAGATTGAAGAATCCATTTGACACAATAACTGAAGGGATAGGGATCAATAGGTTAACTCAGAATTTCATGATGGCAAAACTTGACGGGGCTTTCCGAGGCACAGATATGGAGGCTGTTGAGATGTCAAGGTAAGCTCAAAATCCGCCTTCTTTGCTTTCTTTTCGTATCATACTCTGATAATGTCTTCTTTACTTCTAATCTACCTTTTCATTTTCTCGCAATGTGATTCATCTATGTATGTAGCAAAGAATGAAACATTTTTAGTTGGCTTTATGTTCTACTTCAAATTGAGTTACCATGCTATATCCCATTGAAATTTTACCAGGTTTCTGATGAAGAATGACGGGCTATTTCTTGGGAGTTCTTCGGCGATGAATTGTGTGGGAGCTGTGAGGGTGGCACAATCAATTGGGCCAGGTCATACAATCGTAACAATTCTGTGTGATAGCGGAATGAGGCACCTGAGCAAGTTTTACAATCCACAGTATCTGTCTCAGCATGGTTTGACGCCCAAGGCAGCTGGCTTAGAGTTTTTGGGCAAAGGTTTCACGAGAGA
>JAYMTO010000803.1:0-10644 GCA_036898065.1 California macrophylla | reverse complement strand
GTTAAGAACTTTTAATACTATTAGGATTATGTTTTGAGTTATTGTAGTACTAGTAGGATTGTGATTGGTTGTATGTGAGCCTATGAATACTCACCACTAGTTATTGGATAAAGCAATTTAGAATTATAAACTTACTTGAGTTATCAAATTCACCGAAGATTGTAGCTCTCTCAAACGAACTACTTGACCAACATAGGTGAGCGGAAGAAAGGCTCATCTCCCTTACGGAAGAGCAACTCAAATTCTAACTATTCAGGCCCATGTATCCAAAATTCAACTACATGTATAAGTACACAAAAATGCTCTCCAAGTTTCTACTTAGTGAGTAATACACAAACCACCAACCAAAGAAAAACTATTCTTCACCACTTCTAACCGGTGGTGGCTGAGTTGCAACAATAAGATATTTATAGTTTGGTTAGATAAGACAATAGGCGTTGGTGAAGACGACAGATCGATCAAGCATGTCGATTGTAACTATCGAGCATGACTCTAGGAACGGGTAGACTGGTGCGAACTGATAAACCACCCAAAAATCTGGATGGTGGAACAATGGTAAACATATTACTTCAAGTGGATATTATATAAAAAGTTTAGTATGGATGATATTTAACCTACAATAAAAATCATCCCCATCAAATTGTGATGAAAAGGAGATGGCTACAGCGCACTCAACCGCGTACATAGAACTATACTGTAATTGAAGAATACATCACATATCATGTCAACGTGTGTTATATATAGTTATAATCTATATTATATATAAAAAGTTGAGCATGAATGGTAGTTTGTTAACGTCCACTATCATGTCAAAGAGTATTATATATAACTATACATGTATCCAACATTCAACTACATAGAACCTATGAATTTGTTACCTCTTCTTTTGACCATCAATTTCCAAGCGAAGAATGCAGAGATTGCAGCAGCAATTGTTCCTACGATCACTGTAATGGTAATTGTAGTTGTGATGTTACTGCCTCTCTCTTTGACTGTTGCTGAAAAAGTTGTTCAAACATGGACAATGTAAACTTATGTTTAGCTAAATCATAAGAATAGTTCAAAAGGAAATAGGAGTTCTAATGGTCTAATATTTAGTTACCGAGTTCATTAACGATAATGGTCTAATATTTTCCAAAAGAATACCTAATGTGGCTGAATCAACACGCACGTACAAGTCTTGACCGGAATTCGAGTACTTTCTCATGTCTATCAAATCTCCGTGCCATGTCATGCATCCCATCCCTCTCTCGTCAGCATACGCGTACGCCTTGCAGCTGCAGTTGCTCTTGCACTCTTGCTCACAAGCTTCCAAGTTCAGGCTCATGTTCACTCGTGCATGTTTCGTATCCGGCACTTTCACCTGTGACATCTTCGCGAACCCGTCCTCATTGTTACATTTTTTTGATGTCCCTTGGTTCTTCACACATCCACCAGACCCATTTTTTAGATCCCATTCTTGGGGAAATTTGGGTTTGAATCCTGATAAACACTTACAATAAAATAGTGGTGTATCGTAGGGGTCGCAGATAGAGTAAGCCCCACACTGCTTGTAATAATCACACAATTCTTTTGGACCTTCCCAAAATGGAAACCATTGTTGTCTTGGTCCGTTCCATGAAGATCTTTGAAGAAACCCGGATGTATCTACCACCAGTTTTATGAGAAGTGATTGGTCTGTAACACCATGGATGACATATACTTCATCTTGGTTGTCCACAAACGTAACGTTGGAGATGGTGCTACCATCCATTTCTGGCACGCCACTCCATTTTAGACCCGTCCATGAACCCATCCGCCACAATGGCTCTGTACCATTGTACAAGAACGCCTGAGGGAACCCGGTCGGGTCAATGGCGTGGGAGTAGATCCCCGTTCCCGGGTCGTCCTGGGACTTCCAGGACCGGGAGACCCGGTTCAGGCCGGTTCTTCGGTCTAGCCCGATTTTCATTTGCGGGAGATAGGTATCAGTAGGATAATCAAAACTCTGCCATATACTAACATTGCCGGTGTCACTCAAAACCAGATTTCCTGAATCCAAGAGCCGAGCTCTAGGATGCTTTGTTGTTGATGACCCCGACACGTTTGATGACCAAATGGTGTTGTTTTGTGCGAGGAGTACCAGGTTTCCTTGAGGTGTGACAGACAGAACTCCGGAGGTATCATTTGCTGGAGTGTCTCTGTTTGCAGTCCACACTATGGCCTCAACGGAAACATTGTTGAACCAGATGCCGACATAGCGGCGGCTAGAGTTGGCGGGGCTGAAGAAACCAAGAGCAAAAACTTGGCCGGTAGAGATCAAGGTGTCACCATCTCTAATGGGTTGCTTCGGAGTGATTGTGTCATAGTAAGTAGTTGAAGCAATGCTACCGCACAATTGGAGAAGAAGAAACAAATGAAGGGGAAGCAGAGATGGTTTTGCAGAATTCATGCTAGGCTTAGACTTAGAGGGTGCAAGAGAGGATTGGGCGTATTTATGTGCTTCCATCATGCAAGGACAAATTGTTTTAAATTGGCATAAATGGTGTAGTTGAGGTTTTGATTGCTCACAACTCCCAATCAGCAGTAGAACTGAGTGATGGCAAGTGTGCGACAACAAGTTTTCCAAGTTGACACGGTCATGTGAGTTTGCTTTCAAACAACAATTCCTAGAGAAAAGTCCAAAATACAGTCTTGTTATTCAGTTTATAGTATATATGTACGCTGGAACTAGGAGTGTTCATGGGCAGATATCCGGTTCAAACACAGGATCTATCATTCGCCCAAAGTCAACCGGATTTAAATTCTAACATTGATCATCCGCCTAAATATAATACATCCAATCAGATTTCATCCATTTGGTTTGCGGATTGGGCGTCATCCGCCCATTTCATGACGGGTCAGTAACTTTTAACCCGAAATCCGACCAAATCCTTCTGGAAGCATTTTTATACGGGTTGGATCGGATAGATTGAGTGGGCGAATTGGATTCATGGATATTTTGGACACCTTTAACTGGAAACAACGGTCAATATGTGTCTCAATACATATTATCTTATTTATTTAATATGGTATAAGAGCATGCGTTTGATTTATTTTTAGAGTGTTCATATGAATTGTTTTTTCTATTGCTTCTCTGTAATGATAATGCAAGTAATACACATGGGTGTTGTCTTTCGTGGAAAAAACTGAGAAGAATGATCGACGTTTGTTTTTGAAAATGGTAGCAATGTTGTCATTTAAGAACAAATAAATGAAATTGAGGTGTGCGACGCGCCTAAAATTGATCATATTTTTTCATATCATAGGTTATACACTTGCGAAAATTGTTCTTCGTGGGAAAGATTACGAGAAACAGTCAAAATGAATTTGACTTTTTCTTAACATTCAATTGAATGAATGAGGCCACCTCGGGAAAAGGAATGGAGTTGGGTGTGAATTCAGATTTTTGCACTCGATTTGAAGGATCAGTAAAGAAGTTAGTATTTTATTTGAAGGAAACAATTTTTGAAAACATTTGACGATTTGATTTTTTTTTTTTTTAAATTGAGCTTACTCGAGGGAGGGTATTGAGATATGTAGTGGCGGAGCTAACTTTTTTTTTCAGGGGGCACTGATTTTTTTACAACAACGTCTAAATAATTTGAGTAGGACATTATTAAAAAGAATCAAAAAAAAAATTAAGGTGGGTCACGTGCCCCACTTGGGCCCTCTTTTCCTCCGCCACTATATATTGTAACCAATAACCAATAATTGTGATCAATAGTGAAGATGAGTGACATTTAATAAATAGTTATAAGTATTTTAGAAAATATTGTATCCTATAATTAAAAGGTATCATTTTGTATATACGTAAATGTTATTGAATGAAAATAAAACTCAACATTATTCAAAAATAGAAAGTAAAACTCAATACTTCTAACACATCATCCTTACTCACTTAACACTTGCCTATTAGATAACTCATGCACGTACTTAATGCAACTCTATCGCTAGCATATGATTATGTGGCACATCCTTGGAAGAGTATACTTCTTCTGTTCCCCGACAAAATTTTCATAACAAGGATGATCAAAACATGTCATAGTATTTGAAAATAATATGACTGTGATTTCTTTATCAGGAAAAAAATAAGGGTTAACTTCATAAACCTACGTTATGCAAGTGACTTATTTCGTATGACTACGATATGCAAATTAGGTCAATTTGCGGATACAGAATATGGGGTTTAAGTTTCACCATCCAAAACGGCGTTAACCCATGACTTAGAAAGACGAAATTGCCCTTGCCACTGTTATACCTCTGTTTTGTACTAACACTCTTCCATTCACATTTGTTTTTGAAGCTGTCCGTAGCAGGAGGTGGGAGTTGCAAAGAATTTGGGGGTTTTTGAAGCTGTTGTTCTTCCGATCGAAGCTCCTGTTCTACAGAATTCATAGGCGTCGGAGATTCCATCCTTATTTCTGCAACTTGCGCTTCATTGGAGCTGGTGCTGTCGAGGTAAGTATTTTAGGGTTTTCGTAAAATAGTGTTTGCATCATATTGTTTTGGGTTGCTGATGGTTTTAGATGTAAAAACCTACTTCCTTTACCTGATTTCATGTAGTAAAGCCAACAGTTAGGTATCAATTGTCTAGGTATTTACATTTTCCGTTAAGGGTTGGGGTTTATTTCTAAGTTTGTAAGAACTTGGTCATTAGGTACAGATGGGTTTCGTAGACGATGACGAAGAATCCAAATATGTGTGTATACCACCAAAACAACCTGCACATAAGGTGTTTAAGATTTATTTTGATGGAAAATTTGTGGAGGAGCCTAGGTTTATGTATAATGGTAAGAAGAAATACTTTGGTGTGTACGACCCTGACAGGTTCAACATGGATATGTTGTTGAAAATTTTGGGGACAATGGTTGGTTGTGATCCAAATTCGAAGGTTTATTTCCCCGTTCCTGGATTCAGCTTGAAGAATTCTTTGTTACAGATTGAGGGTGATTGTGATATAACTGAAATGTTCAGTTGGTACGTCGATGAGGGGAAAATATGTTTGTACGTTGATGATTCTGATGGGTTTTTAGCAATGATTAGGCCGGATGGTAAGGTGATAGCTGCAAAGGAAGGGTGCAATATGGAAGCTGTGAAGATGATATCCTCGCAAGATAAAGAAATGAAAAAAGCTATGCCCAAGGTATACTACCTGACTGATCATGAGTTAGAGGATTACAGAGAAGCTGGATATAATGTTGAAGATCCAGATGATTTGGGGTTTGAATATAGACTAGTCACTGAGTTGAGTGACAATGTGAGTTCCGCCTCCGAGTATGACTTTGAGTCTTCGTATGGAAACGAAGACACGGATAGTGATATTGAAGCTGCAATGAGTTATCTGTTATTAAAAGATGGAAGTGATGAAGTTGCAGAACAAACTAAATTGAACACTAATGTACAAGAAGAGTTGCTTGATGAGGAGCATGTTGATAATCCAGTTGAAGACTTTGGGGATGTTAGAGCAAATCATTCACAAGGTGTGGATGAGGGCCCATGTGAGGAAAATTTTGTTGATGATTATTGGTTTTGTTATCGTTTTCATGATGACGAAGACAATGAAATGGCTGAGGGAGTTCCAGTGGATGACAACACTGTCAAGCAACCTGAAGTAGAAGAAGAACCCCAAACTGGGGAAGAACAAATGCGAGAAGATGAAGAAGCAGAACCTGCAGCTGCTAAAGACCAAATGTACGAAGATGATGTTTATGGAGAAGAGGTGTCTGATGAAGATGAATACATTCCAGTTACAAGTGAAGATGAATTCAATGTGCAGTCTGATGTTGATTCTGATGTGGAAGTAGAAATGCATGAAGATTGGAGAACTGAAAGGAACTGGGATTCGGATGATAGTGATGATGATGAAATGTTGCTGAGACGTAAAGGAACGAGAGAGCCCAAAATATGGACTACAAAATCTGAATTGGTGAATGTGGATATTGGAGTTGGGGATACATTTGAGGATGCATCTGTTTTCCGTAAAGTGTTAAGAATGTACTGTGCTGAGAAAGGTTTTTCATTTGGATACACTAGGAATGAGTCGACAATGATTGGGGTGATATGCAAATCAGATAATTGCCCCTTTTATATCTGGTGCAGTCTATTACAAGGTAGTACTATGCTGAGCATCAAGACATTCTACAAGGAACACAGTTGCACATGGCCAACAGAGAACGAATGTGTTACGGCAGATACACTTGCCTCAAGGTAACTAGTTTTAAATTTCTTATGTATTTGGTAGATTACTTGCTTGTATGTTTATTCATCATAGATGTTATGGTTGTAGGTACATGAATTATATACGGAACCACACAACGATAGACCTAGAAGCATTTGAGAAGTTGATTTATGAAGATATTAAATTGCAAGTGTCAAGGCAGAAGCTGTATAGGACAATTCGTATCGCAAGGAACAAATTGCATGGTGATGACTTGGCACAATATGGAAAACTACCCAAGTATGCAGAGCTTGTGATGAGCACCAACCCCGGGAGTAGAGTCGTCATACAACATTCTCTAGAAGTGCCTCCCAACAGAAGGTTTAAGAGGTTGTACTTAAGGTACAAAGCTCAGAAAGTTGGCTTCGTTAGAGGGTGCAGACCCTTCCTCAGCTTAGATGGATGCCATATGAAAGGCTACTTCGGAGGACAGTTGCTAGCTGCCGTTGCTAAAGACGCAAATAATGGAATGTTTCCAGTTGCAGTGGCCCTTGTTGAACAAGAGAATAAGGAATCTTGGAGATGGTTTCTAAACCAGTTCTTTGAAGACTTTGGGGAAAATGACAGAAACGGATGGGTCTTTATTTCGGACAAACAAAAGGTATTTATTAACTATTAACTATTAGTATTTCATGTGGTATTTAGTATCAAATTGTATCACTGACATTGGACTTCATGTAGGGCTTGCAAGAATTGTTTATGAATGAATATCCCAACGTAGAACATCGTCATTGCATGAGACACTTATACGAGAACTTCCACTTGAAATTCAAAGACAAAGAACTCAAGGGTCAGCTATACAAGTGTGCAAATGCAACAAGTGCAGCAACTTTGGAAGTTGAGATGGAGAAGTTAGCTAAGATGAACAAGGATGCCTATACATGGGTAAGAAACAGAACTCCTCATCATTGGTGTAAAGCTTTTTTCACTAATAGGGCTAAGACTGACAGTGACACAACTAGTCTAAGTGAGTGCTTCAACTTCTGGGTAATCAAGGGTAGACGTCTACCTATCATGAGTTTTTGCGAGTACTTTCGTATAAAACTCATGAAATGGTTCTATAAGAAGGGGAATGAGTTGAATGGTTATACACAACTTCTATGCCCTAAAATTAAAGACATCTTAGATAGAAATAGGCTACTCAGTAGGTTTTGTGTTCCTGTAGCTAGTGGGAAGGGAATGTATGAGATCAATGATGAAGCCGAGACATTTAGTGTGAATGTATTGGAGGGTACATGTACCTGTCTGTACTGGCAGCTTAACGGTATCCCATGTAAGCATGGGTGTGCTGCCATCCATGCTGCAAGAGACAATCCTGAGAAGTATGTGCATAAGTATTACCATGCTGACACTTTTAGAGCCATATATACCGATCAAATATATCCAGTACCTGGTTTAAAGCAATGTGGCACAATGGAAGACGGTGAGGAAGGTCTGCTGCCCCCTAAGGTTCAGAAGCCACCAGGGAGGCCACGGGTGAGAAGACGAAAAGGAGTGACAGAGGAAGAATTGTCTAGGTTAAAAGTGAAAAAGAGTAGGAGGAAAAGCAAAATGACTTGTTCATTGTGCCACAAGGAAGGGCACAATGCCAGAAGTTGTGATCCTAAAGACCATGGTGACAGCAGTTCAAGAAAAGGCAGAAAGATCACCAATACTGGAGCCCCGTACTCTGTACCTGTTGATCCAAAAGATATGCCAGAAATAATTCAAAAAAAGAGGGAGAGCATGAGGAAGAAACTGCTAAATAAGCAAACTGCATCCAAGAAGTATAGACAATCACAAGCTGCACCTTCCACACTGACGCCAGAGGAATTGCAGAGGATGGAGACAAATAAGTCGGCTGCCATGGCTCGAATGGAGGAGAAAGCTGGACAATCCAGGTAAAATTCTAACTTTGGTAAATTACTATTTTATCTAATTTTGTTAAATTACTATTTTATCTAATTTTGTTAAAATTGAAACATGTTTAATAATAACTTTGGCTGCCATGGCAGATGGAGAAGTGATGGGTCAAAGAGGCAGAAACTAAATGTAGTTAACAATGGAAAACAGGTAAAATCCACCCACTTTGGTAAATTACTATTTCAACTGATTTTGTATGTTTTATGTTACCTTTGGTTTCTACTATTTTATCTAACAAAACTATGAAACATGTTTGGAAGACCAAACAGTCAGTAACAATGGATAAACCCCTAAATCCATGTACTGACTCCATTTTTTTGGACAAGGGAATTGCACAAACAGAGTGGGATGCTATTAGAAACCAAAAGGTAACATTATGAATAATTACATGTTTTATTTAGTTCTTGGTCATCTTTGCATACCTGTTTCTGAAGTTCTGGGCCTTGTAGAAGCATTTCACTCCGATTGGGTCATCTAGTACTCGGCAGCATAGCAACTCAAGGTTTGCAGCAGATGCCAGATTTGTTCCTGCTCCGGTTCGAGATCCAGCCACTATATTGAGATTTTGCAAGAAAGACAAGGGGAAAGAAAAAGATGTAGACTCTGCTAAGGGAGGCAGCAGCCAACCATCACCTAGGGCAACAAAGGAACAACCCTCCAACTTTTATCACAACAGCCAACCCTGAATAATTGAACAAGGGGACCACAACTTTTGTTTTTTATTTGTGGAAAACTGTTGCCCATGTGCATTCAATAGTGTGCAGTGACTTTTGTTTGATTTTGATGATGGTGGATGACTTTAATATGAGTTGCCATCAAGTGGATGGAATCTAATATCTCTATGTGCACAGAAAATGTACACTTGTAAATGGAGATTTTTTCATCTCCATACCATGATTTTTTGGTTTTCAGCAGGTGCTGCAATGTATGGTTTAATGGAATGGAATGGTTGTTCAAATTTGCACTGTCTGCGTTAATGTCCTATACAAATTTTGTTGTCCTATAATGTATGGTTTTGCACAGGTGCTGCAATGTATGGTTTTCTTCTTCCACAGACATCAAGTTAATGGAATGGGATGGTTCATCAATTGTATATTGTCCTATACAAATTTGCACTTACTGTACAATTCACAAAGTGTAGAATACAATTCACAATTCAGTAGGAGATTCCATTACAATTGATTTGCAAGTTGAGGTTACAGAGTTAAGATAGATTACAATTCCAATTTCCACTGAATTGTACTTCACAATTCAATACATTCTTTATTACAATTCTTGTACTTCATTCAATTCAAAATATTGTGAATAAATACATACAAGTACAATTAGGATAAATACATAATCACACATGCTAGGATCCCTAAGAACAAGAACAAGGAAACCAGTCTTCTCCAATTTTTTTGCCTCTCTTCAACTGCAGTTGCCTTCGAAGTTTCTGATAATTCAATTGCCCTTTCCAAATTCCTAATTCTCTGATACAAGTCAGACACCACTCTTCTATCATGCACACATGGTGGAGGATCAACCCATTCGAAAAAACTACATTTGTACAATTTCTGAAACAGAGTATGGAATAACCACAAAAATTAGTTCAACAGTATGGAAATTTATACAAATGTAGCATAAAACTTAACTTACTGTAATTCCTAAATCAATATAATATCATAAACCCTAAATCGATTAAACCCTAAATCAATATAATATCATAAACCCTAAATCGATTAAACCCTAAATCAACAGAATATCATAAACCCTAAATCGATTAAACCCTAAATCAACATAATCTCATAAACCCTAAATCGATTAAGCCCTAAATCAACATGCCCTAAATTGATTAAACCCTAAATCAATATAATCTCGTAAACCCTAAATCGATAAATTGGGGGAAACTTCAAATTCATCGACAGCACGAGGTAAGGAAAACCAATTTTCTTCGTAAATAGATTGCATGAGACACTTAAACCCTAAATCAAACAAATTTCAGAAACCCTAAACCGAAAAATTTGGGGAAACTTCAAATTGATCCACCCAAGGAGGTCAAAAAACTCAAAATCATAAAAAAGAGTACATCAGACACTTACCGTGTATTTCGCACAACCCAAAAACCTTCTACCGGGATTTTCTTTTGACGAAGATGTGCGAACTGGAGCTGGAAAACCACAATAGCATTTTACTACAACGCTATCTTCTTTGTTAGTCACTCCTCCAACCATGACACTGAGTTCGAAGCCGAACCAAACCAGAACTACTATCCTTCCCCTTCCTTCTTCCGCTGCGAAACTGAAACCAGACAAGGGTTATGAGAGGACACAGACAAGGGTTAAGTAATAACATAGAGAGAGGGGCAGTTTTGGTATTAAAAAAAGTGTGAGAGGCACGTGATGAGCAATTTAACGAATTCCGTCTAGGGTTTTGGACGGTGAAACTTAAACCCCCTATTCTGTATCCGCAAAATGACCTAATTTGCATACCGTAGTCATATGAAATAAGTCACTTGCATAACG
>JAYMTO010000802.1:0-10645 GCA_036898065.1 California macrophylla | reverse complement strand
TTCATCGCTCTATATTGTTCATAACACATTATTATTTTTATATCAAAAATCTTGTTGAATGATCTAATAATATAATTTTTTATATATTATAATTATTATACTATCATATTATCATTAAACAAGATATACAAGAGAGAACAACAGTATTATTGTAAAATGTATGTCTGGAAATTATTTTATTATTATTATTATTGAAACAGAAAACATAACAACCATTCTATTATATCATCATTCTGTAAAATGTATGCAAAATTTAAAAAAATATTTTTTTATAAACAAAATTACAAGTATTATTATAAACTCAATCACATCCTTGCACTGTACGAGAGAACAAGAGTAAGAGGAATAATAACAAAATTCCAGTGAAATAAACTCCAGAAGACAAAAAAAAAGTATGTAATAATTATTGATATACAAATAATAGAAAAAGGAGGTAATAACTTATCAGTGAATACTAAATGATGCTTAATCAATATCTTGTTGTTTCTCAAGAACACAGATTAATCAAAATAGAGAAAAATAATGAAAGAATAATAGAAAAACAATAGAAGAAGATTGTACATGGATATATTTTGAGCAGTTTATGCAAGAAAGCAAAGAGAATAAATTATTATATTGAATTTGAACATTGAACTGCCTGCACATAACAAAGGAGAAATCAACTTTTAAAAAATATCGGTATTTAATATGATATATTTATTTATTTTTAAAATTTCCTTAATATTAATTTGGACTTCATATTACGGTGACCTGGTAAGTTACCTCTCATGCCCAGCCCAATTATTTAGGTTGGGAGATTTTGCCATAACTAAACCATTGCTTTCTTTGTCCTCTTTGTATACAAGTAAGCACAAGAAAGTGCTTGTATGTATGTGCATAGCATAGCCGTTGAAGTTCTAACAGCCTTTTTGTGCATCAGCAATGGCCCCAAAGACTGTCAAGGAACGGAAAGAAAAAGTGTTAAAGATGGTGCTAGACCCACAAGACAAAGTCGTTCTTTATGGGAAACATGGAGTTGGAAAAACATGGTTGGCAAAAGAGGTGAGTGATCTTGCAGTTCGCAGCTTTGACATCACTATCTGGGTATTGTTGAACAGAGAATACGATGAGATGGCTCTGTATGAGAACATTGTCTGGCAACTGTCATTGTTTCCAGCTACTGAGGAGTTGGAGATTGATGGTAAAGACACCGAGCTCAATGGTGAGAAGAAAAGGAAGCAGGAAGGGGCCGAGAAGGAGGGTGCAGAGAAGGAGAAGAATGAGAGGCTGAGCAAGTTGAAGGATGCTCTGACTTCGCTTACAAAGAAGAAATGTCTTGTCATTCTGGATGGTGGAGACAAGGAAAAGGAAGATCAAGTTATGTCACATTTGGAATTCTCTCCAAAGATTTTGGCGACAAGAAGAGAAAAAGGGGATCAAACTCAAAGTGATGGGGGTATATACTTTGAAGTTGGGCCTCTCCCGAAACCAGATGCAATCTGTTTGATGGAAGAGAGAGCCAAAATAAGCATTTCTGATCAACTACGTGAGGCTATTTACTACAAGAGTGGGGGCTTACTTTCTGCAGTCATCGCAATCGTTGAATCCTTGAATCATGTTGTAAATGGTGACTCTGAGTTTTGGACACCAGAGTGTGCTTTTGAGCAACTGACAAGTCATATGGGAGGAGCCCGCTTTGAAGAAGCAGATGAGAAACTAATGGAGCTACTTTGCCATGGGTATGACAAGTCAACCCATGACAAGGTTGTCTCTAAATGCTCTTGGCATAGCATTGAGTTCTTCCGCAATCACAGGGAGGTCCATTACATTGAGCTGATAACTTACTGGATAATGGAAGGCTATTTTGATCCCATTGATTATCTTGAGAAGGCTTACAAGGAGGGTCATCGAGTTCTGATGCTCTTCATTGATAGCGGCTTCCTCAAGAAACAGGAGGGCAAAGTCATGGCAATGGAAGGAGCAAACCTGATGAAATTGACAGATCACAGGTGCTTAGGATTTGATGGGGAAGCCAGCTTGGGGTTGACTAATGTGGATACAAGTATTGGGAGAGTCATTCAGACACAAGGTACCATAAAAACATACCTTGGTACAAGAAAGTTGGGCAAGGTTTCAACACTTTTGGCTGATGGAACCCGCCTCTGCAGGGAAGTTACAGACACGTTCTTCCAAAACATGCAGGAGCTCCACATTCTTGCCCTTTTCAATCCCAGGTTCCGATCATTACCCGTTTCAGTTTTTGAGACTGACAAGCTTCTTGTGCTTGCTTTCAGAGGTTCAGGTCTATTGGAGAAAATCTATCACCTCCAAAAGCTCAAATCATTGATCGTTCTCGAGATATCTGGTGCCAGGCACTTGAATAGAATCCCAGATGATCTGTTTGAGAACATGGTTGGCCTCCATAGTCTTAACCTGTCTTTATCTCAGATCACTTGTCTTCCTCCTTCACTTTCCAAACTCACTCAACTGCGCTGGCTCGTTCTCAGAGGCTGTTCTCGTTTGGTAACATTGGAAATTTAGGAAAATTTGTGGAACTTGAGGTTCTTGTTCTTTCTCGTTGTTCCTCGTTCAAAAGATTCTCAGACAGAATCTTCCCTCCCCTTTTGAAACTTCAAATCCTTGATCTTTCCTACACTCCCATCCAACGGTTACCATTCTTTCACAAGCTTCAAAGTTTCAAAAGACTGATCCTAAGAGGCTGTGAATCCTTACATGTAATTCCCCACCTGGATTCATTATCTGCTCTACAAGTTCTTGATGCTCATGGCGCTGTTAATGTGAAGCAACTAACGGATGAATCCTTTGCAAATCAGAAAGACCTCCAGATCCTCAATCTTTCCACAACTTCAGTTTCTCAGATACCTTCTAGCATTCGCAACATTTCTGAACTCTACTTGAGTCGCTGTTCTCAACTGTCAAAACTTCCTAGTTCAGATGCAATGACAAAGCTTACGATTCTCGATCTTTCTGATGCCTCTATGCTAGCTGACATTGAAGATGATTTCTTTGACCATCTTAGCTGTCTCGGTCAACTCCTCCTCTCAAAAGCAATGATCAAAACTCTACCTTCCGTCTCCAAACTCGAAAACCTACATCACCTCTCGATTAAGGATTGCAAGGAACTGAAAGAGTTGCCATCTGTGAAAGATCTTGAGAAGCTGGAGGTTCTTGATGTATCGGGTTGCTGTAAGCTGAAACTGGTGAAAGATGAGTCCTTTGAGAACATGCCGCGCCTTCAGAAACTAAATCTTTCTGAAACTAAGGTGAAGCACTTGCCGCGTCTTCCCAATCCAAGTAATCTCCATCATCTTCTTCTGAGGGGCTGCAAGGAACTGAATGAGTTGCCATCCGTGAGAGCTCTTGAGAAACTGAAGGTTCTTGATGTATCCGGTTGCAGTGAGATGAGACTCGTAACAGATGAGTCCTTTAAGAACATGTTGTGCCTTGAGACACTCGATCTTTCTGAAACTAAGGTTGAGGACTTGCCCCCTCTTCCCAGTCCAAGTAATCTCTGCCATCTTCTTCTGAGGAACTGCACCGAGTTAACTAAACTTCCACCACTGGAGTCTCAGAAAAAACTTGAAGAGCTTGACCTGTCACAGACCCCTCTGGTGCAACTACCATCCATGGCTGAGCTCAAACAACTCAAGGAACTTTTACTGAGCCGTTGTTCAGGACTAGAACATGTCCCAGAATTGCCAGTTTCACTTGAGGTTCTGGATCTTAGTAGGACAGGACTCAACTCTCTTCCATCCCTGTGCACTCTCACGAAGCTCCAAAAACTCTTGCTAACAGATTGTCAAAGATTGGACTTTTCATCTGTGGGAACAATTAGTCAACTGGAGGTTCTGAGTCTATATGGAACTGGAACTAAAGAATTCCCCTACAAAGTTACAGAGTCGGCTCATCTAAAGCGCCTTGATCTGCCAAACTTTCAGGCTATGGGGCAAGTTGACTGGAAAAAGGTGAAGTACCTACCAGAAGAGCTGAACTGGGAGCAATGTGGCTTGATCAAACCTGCTGCTGAAACTGATGTAGGAAGTAGCAAAGTCCTCAGCTAAACCCTCTTTTGCAGGAGACATACTTCAAGCAGTTCAATATCTATTTCCATGGAGACGAGCAGGGATTGGAAGAGATCTACTCACTGGTCAGGCACATTCCTCACCATCAGAAGCAAGGCGAGTTTCTGGAATTCCGTGGCTCCTATAGCGTTCCTGATAGTCTCAAAAGCATCCTGAGACAAGCTGAGAGCATATCTTTTGTTGATCAGATTGATATCAGTCCTTTGTCCAAGCTTGGAGCTGGTGCGGTGGAGGCAATGAAGAGATGTTGCCTGGAAGGCTGTCTTCAAATGGAGAGCATTGTCAGCGGAGAAAATGAGTTGGGGGAGAAAATAGAGACTCTATGGGTTTCAAACCTTCCCAAGTTGAGAACCATGTGCATTGAAAAACAGTTGCAAGCACATGTTGGTTTCAAGAAGCTTCAGCATTTGTATCTAGATTGCTGTCCAAGGCTCCGATATGTTTTCTCATCATCTCACGAAGAAGATTTGTGCACTCTAAGCAGCTTGAAGACTTTGTATCTGTTGGAGCTGCCAGAACTGAAAAAGATAGGCTGTGCATTGCCAGAATCACGGAAAATCAAGGAATGCCCACAACTCGCTCAAAAGTACTTCTGCTAGCAAAGAGCTAATTGCTACTCTTTATGCCCACAGTGATCTGGTAACTTTCTTGTCTTGTCTTCTCATCTTCTTCTTCATTGTTCAGTTGCTGAGAATAACTCAAATTGTGCTATTCACCGAAAAACAATGTTGTCGTTCAATTTTGGTACCAAAATTGTCTGAACCGAACAGACGTCTTAGATACTATTTTCCAACAAAAAAAAAAGAAGATATTTTGAATACTGTCTTCAGAGATGCATGCAAATTAACATTGAACCTTTTTTCTGTCTTGAAACCCAGTTTCACTGCACAGGCAACAGAACATCACAACATGATAATGCAGAGAAGGATGTTATGTTCCAGTTCAACCAAATCAAAACAGAACTCCATCAACATTGTTCTTCTCAGTCAAAAAGAAAAGAAAGATCCACAGCAAGGAATAGGATTAGGATCACATTGTTTTTCTATAATTAGGTGTAAGAGTAAGTGTTGCATATACGCATATTATGTCCATATTCATCATGAACAAGGAGTGATCCAATTATCAAATAGGAACCAAAGGTGGAATATGTCAATACAATCTACATTTGAAAATTTTGTCACTCTATCAACACAAATTAGTACATTCCTACTTACAGATGATCAAATATCATGCATTTGTATCATACTGTTACAATTTACCAATTGCACATGTGTGCTCTATTTAAACTGTGACAGGAGAGGGTGTTGAGGCTGGGACCCGGTTCTCAACTGGGATTTCGACAAACTCTGAGAGGATTGCCCGGAACTCATCCCCGGTCATTGTTTCCTTCTCAAGAAGGACATCCACAATCTTGTCCATGGCTTCCCGGTTGTTCCTTATGTGGCTCAACGCAATTTGGTATGCATTGTCTGAAAGATTCTTGACAGCAGTGTCAATGTCTTCGGCAAGCTTTTCCGACATTGAGTTTCTTGCCATCATTCTCATGATAACATCACTCTGAGAGGATGAATCCATAAGTGACCATGGACCGATATCAGACATTCCAAATGTGGTCACCATCTGCAAACAACACAGGTATAAAGAAGATGCTTGTCAGGGCAAATCCAGTTTGGAATTCAACTCCAACATATTTAACATGCCATTTTGATTTCCAACTACTTAGAATTCTGGTTTCTTACTTTGCATAGAATGAGGTGGTCTTATACAGTTCTGGTAGTTACTTAAAGAACAGGAAGATGATTAGTTAAGTTACCTGTTTGGCTAAACCAGTAATCTGCTGCAAATCACTTGCGGCACCTGTAGTCACCTCGGGCTCGCCAAAGATCACTTCCTCAGCAGCTCTGCCACCTAGGCCACCAACAATTCTTGCAAAGAGTTGCTGCTTGGAGATCAGGGTTGGGTCATCCGAGGGAATGAACCAAGTAAGACCCCGAGCCTGCCCACGTGGAACTAGAGTGACCTTCTGAACAGCATCATGCCCCGGGGTCAAAGTTCTGCATTGAAGATCATTCAGATTTAGCCCTTCGCATTACGAATGGGATTTAGGAAACACGAATGCAGGGTATTATTGAACTTACCCGCAAATGGCATGACCAACTTCATGGTATGCAACCAGACTTTTGCTCTTCCCATCTGTCATAACTGTCCCCTCCATTCCAGCCACAATCCTATCAATAGAATCATCAATCTCTTTGGATGAGATAGCTGTCCTTCCACGACGACCGGCCAATATAGCTGCCTCGTTCAAGAGGTTTGCGAGATCAGCTCCGCTAAAACCAGGTGTTCTCATGGCTACCACTTCAAGAGACACATCTCCATCAAACTTCTTGTTACTAGCATGAACCTTCAGTATTTCTGTTCTTCCTCGCACATCTGGAACATCCACCGATACCTGCCCGTACCAGAAGAACAAATTAAGAAACTTGGATTAAAAGTTTAAAAATTGGATTAAGCAAAAATTTAGAAACAAACTTGGATTAAAAGTTTCATTCTTAACCTGTCTGTCAAATCTTCCAGGCCTCAATAAGGCAGAGTCAAGAATGTCGGCCCTGTTAGTAGCTGCAACTACAATGATACCAGTGTTACCTTCAAAACCGTCCATTTCTGTCAGGAGCTGGTTGAGGGTCTGTTCCCTTTCATCATTCCCTCCTCCAATACCAGTTCCTCTTTGCCGCCCAACAGCATCAATTTCATCAACAAATACAATGCAAGGTGCATTCTCCTTGGCCTTCTTAAAAAGATCACGAACTCGGGACGCACCAACACCCACAAACATTTCGACAAACTCAGAACCTGAGATGGAGAAAAATGGAACACCAGCTTCACCAGCAATTGCCTTTGCCAGCAGAGTCTTCCCCGTACCTGGAGGTCCAATGAGAAGAACACCTTTAGGTATACGAGCTCCTATTGCAGTGAACCTCTCCGGCTTCTTCAGAAACTCCACCACCTCCATGAAATCCTGCTTTGCTTCATCGACTCCAGCGACATCATCAAATGTCACACCCGTGTTTGGCTCCATTTGGAACTTTGCCTTGGACTGACCGAATTGAAACGGGAAACCAGGCCCACCCGATCCTCCCGATGAACGTCTTGACAGAAAGAATAGACCCCCAATTAAAATCAATGGGAAAGCCAGATTCCCAATCAAGTTAAACAAAAAAGAACCTGAGTCTTCCTGAGCATTGTGTGCAGCAAAATCAATGTTCTTTTCTCTGAACTTCTGAAGAAGCTCCTGACTGAGTCCTGGGAGCTGTACACGGACTCGCTGCAACTGATTACCTAACTCAGGAGAAACAGCCTCAACTATAGCAATTGTTCCATTCTCATATAAATCTACTTTTTTCACTCTGTCCTTGTCTAAATACTCCAAAAACCTAGAATACGACAACCTGGAGGAAGAAACTTCTTGATCATCTGCATACGCATTACCAGCGCCCAACAAAGCTGGTACACCAACACCAGCATTTCCAAGCAAAAATTTCAGAAAGCCTCTTCTATCTTCATGTTTCTTCTGATCCAAAGAGGCTTTAACTGACGTAGCTCTCAATGCCTTACCCAATGATGGCAGGCGAGATGAAGGGGCGGAAGTCCTCCCATAGAAGTCCTTGGTCAAGTTTGATTTAGTAATGTGGGCAGACAGACCACAACCAACAATACACGCTGATGATGCTGCCATCTATAATATGGTGCAGAACTACTTGTTCGCAATGAGAGAGGTACGGCTGTTCTGTTGAACAATACTAAATTAGAAAGGAATCTGAAAACATTATAGGTATTATATACAAATAGTAGCTAGAATTGGAAAAAAAAATACTACCCATTATGAATTGAGTAGCGTAGAAATCATTAAGGTGAACAAGCTAATGTGTGTGTATGCAAAACTCAAACTTGTAAGAGGAATTTTAATACCTATGCATGGAAGTGTAAAATATCGATGAGCTCAACCTTTATCTAGAACAAGTAAGAGATCAGTCCTGATAAGAACTTTGATTCTACACACACAGCTTAGATGAAATTGCAAATTCAGAAGAGCTAATGAATTCCCAATAAAGATCAAACTTTGACAGGGCACAGCTACTGAAAAAGAAATTACCTCGTTGCACCTAAAATCCTCAAGTTTCAGCTGATCATAATAGTAGTAGAAATACACTTATTGATCTAAATTTAGCCACCAATACCCATCAAACCAAAACAAAAGCCTCTTCTCCACAATACCACAAACCTACCAATAACAAGGTTTTCGTAAATAAAAAAACCAGCAAAACAAGCCATTATTAGACCCCATGGATTCATAATGAACCCAACCTAGAAACAACTTGAAGATACTCATAATTAATTCATAATGGAAGTAAAGCATTCTAGATCACATCAACTATGAATAGAACGAACCCAGATAAAATTGGATCCCTAAATTTCATTTTTCAAAGTCACCCTTTACAGTGAATCATCAATCCAGTTGACATCCAACAGTGACCCGGATTAAGAATAAAAAAACTTCGAACAAGTAACATTAATAGCAGATTTAAAGCAAATACCTTGAACAACAAGTGAGTCTGATTCTGGTCCGGGTCCTGGTTATGACAGAAAAGGTGGAGATTTACGAGCCTATTTGGCGCAGAAAATGGTGGAATTGGCTGAGATAGAGGGAAAGAGAGCATATTTTAGAGGGAGTGGATGAGGTTTATTAACTGCACACTTGGGCTCGTTTTAGTGCCTCACCTCTTGATTTTTTTTTTGTGATTTTGTTCTCCTAAACAAATTTATAAATAATAAGCTATTTAAGGAAACTAAGATTTATGTTATTTGTTGAGGATGGGATGATGTTTACTTATCCAATCAAAGAGGCACGCGTAAGTATATTATTTATAAGCTTACCCGCAAATACATTTTAATGTTACCAGATCAATGCCTTTCTTCCCTGCTATTGTCCTCTCCTCTTAAACTCTATCCATCTCTTTAAACTTGAGAGAAAATACCATAAGGTTACACTTAAGTTTATACGATTATAAAATGATTATTTTATTTTTTTGAAATTTTTTGAGCGCCCACTAAACTAGTGTTCCGTATCACTGCCAGTCGCGCCGTTCAAAAGTTGTGTAAAAAGATGAATATGTCGCCTTAAATATTTGACAAAACCTAACGAATATGTCTTTTCTTATCCAAATAAACATGTTCACCAAATCGTGTCTGAACCAAAGCATTTATGAGAGAAGAGGGGTGAGTAAATCGTGTGAAGCGGTTTTCATGAGGAGGCAATTTTGGTTCGCGCTTGTTCACGGGTAAGAAGCTTCGTCTACAAAATCTCCTTTGAGATGGACCCTACAATCAAAGGAGAGGCGAGCGAGGAGATGGATGATAATACTTTCGCAGTAAGTGTACGATTAACTAATGCTGATGCATATCAAAATTTGTATATGATTTGTGCAATGCGGTGTGTTATCTGAATGCATGTTGGGTTTAGGGTTTGAAACTTTCGGGTTCTATCTTATAGATTATTGGTTAAATGTATGTCTTTTTTGTTCAAATACATACTTGATTTCTCATTCATTGATTACTTATATGAGAATAGTAATTTCAATAGGGCTAGGGTTTCCAAGTAGGAATTTTTGGATTCTGATGGGTCAACAGGACGGTGTTGAAGTTGAACCAAACAATATTATGAAAACAACACCTTCATCAAAACATAAGATGTTTGAACTTCATCATGGGGGAAATTTGAAGGCCTTGATCAGGTTTATAGAGGAGGGTGTAGTATAGACACATATTTTTATTGATGAGTATGTATGTACCTACTCAAAGGTATTAGCTGTATTGTGTGAATTAGGATATGAACCAATAGTTCAAATGTATGGGTTATATCTTGAGATGAGTAGGGCAAACGGGTTAAATGAAATTGTGTTAGACTCCACTTTACAAGACATCACGTTATGGTACAAAACTAAGGATTCCATCCATACATACGTAGTGAACAAAGTGGCTCCCTTATGTGTTGTGACTTCATCAGGGACTGTATTGGAGGAGAAAAGAAGTGTTGTGTAGATGGTGTATAGAGGTATAAACCCTACAATTTGAGAGTTAGGAATATAAATTCTAATGTTGAATATGTTAACACCGGGAGATGTATAAGATTTCATTAAATAAGGGTATGACCCATCAATATTCTTAGGTGATGGTCCCATTAGAGAGTTGTGGAGGTTCTTTCTAGTTCATTAGAACAATCTGATGAAGAATTGTTGGGGAGTTGTTCAGTGAAGGTGATGAGAAAGAGGCAGTAGAGGAGGAGGATGTTGAGGAAGTAGGGGAGGATGTTGTTGGAGTTGAAGAACAAGTGGAGGAAGGTACTACCGAGGAAGGTCCTCCTGTGTATGTTGGCGAAGATCGACAAGAAGAAATCGAAGAACAACAAGAACAATATCAATCTGAACTAGATAACCAAGAAGGACCAGTTCATCCTGAAGAACAACAAGAGGGAATTAACCCTCAAGTACCGAAAGAAGCATAAT